>JAYESA010000921.1:20000-25000 GCA_036927795.1 Iris macrosiphon | reverse complement strand
CTTCAAGTTCCCAGGTCGACTCCTCGACCGAGTGGTTCCGCCACAAGACGCGCACTAGCGAGACAGTTCGGTTCCGCAACTGCTTCTCTTTGCGATCCAAAACTTGGACAGGCTCTGCGGCGTACGACAAGTCCGCTTGCAGATTCAACTGACCCAAGTCGACTATGTGGTTCGGGTCATGTACAAACTTTCTCAGCTGCGAAACGTGAAAAATATTGTGTACATCTGATAGGGCAGGCGGCAAAGCAACTTGGTAAGCGACCGGAGTAACCCGCTTGAGAATTTCAAACGGTCCAACATATCTTGGACTTAACTTTCCTTTTACTCCGAATCGCATAACTCCGCGCATAGGCGAGACTTTCAAGAACACATGGTCCCCTTCAAAGAATTCAAGGGGGCGACGTCGAGCATCGGCATAACTCTTTTGTCGGCTTTGTGCTGTCTTTAACCGTTCACGAATCACCCGAACCTTTTGGACGGTCTGTTCAACCAGTTCCGGCCCGAGGATTTGCCGCTCTCCGACTTCGTCCCAGCAGATTGGTGACCTACACTTCCGCCCATACAAAGCCTCGTACGGAGCCATCTCGATGCTGGACTGATAGCTATTGTTATATGCAAATTCCGCCAGCGGCAGGTAGACGTCCCAACTTGACTTCGAATCGATCACGCAGAGGCGCAACATGTCTTCTAGTATCTGATTCACTCGCTCCGTCTGACCATCGGTTTGTGGATGATAGGCTGAGCTAAACTTCAACTTGGTCCCCATCGCCAGCTGAAGGCTCTCCCAGAAACGCGAGATGAATCGCCCGTCCCGATCTGATACTATAGAAACTGGCACTCCATGCAGCCGGACTATCTCGTCAAGGTAGGTCTGGGCAAGGCGATCGGCGCTCCAAGTACTTTTGATGGCAAGGAAGTGTGCAGACTTGGTTAACCGGTCGACGATAACCCAGATCGCGTCGTTCCCCCGTTGCGTCCTTGGCAGGCCAACAATAAAATCCATGCAGATGTGCTCCCACTTCCATTCCGGGATAGCAAGATTTTGCATCTCCCCGCCCGGCCTCTGATGCTCTGCTTTCACCCTTTGACAAGTTATGCATTGGGACACAAAGAGTGCGACATCTTTCTTCATGCCGTGCCACCAGAAGGTCGTTCGGAGGTTCTTATACATCTTCGTGCTCCCGGGATGGATCATATAGGCCGCGTAATGAGCTTCCGCAAGGATCTCCTTTCTGAGTTCTGAATCATCGGAGACGCATAGCCTTCCATTCACCCGCAACGCTCCATTTTCATCCACTGCGAAGTCCTTCGCCTTCCCCGCTAGAATCTGCTCGTGCATCTTCCTTAGGAAAGGGTCGTCTTTCTGAGTAGATGTGACCCGCTCTATTAGGTTGGGTACGAATCGCATTTGAGCGACCCGCGCGCCACGATATCGGATTCGGAGTTCGATGCCCATCTCTTCTAAGTCCCTTCGTAACCTGCGATCGACTGACAGAGACCCAACGAAGATCCGACTCAGAGCATCCGCTACAACGTTCCCTTTTCCAGGCGTGTAGTCTATCGTCAAGTCGTAATCTTTTATCAATTCTAGCCAACGGCGCTGACGAAGGTTGAGGTCCGTTTGAGTGAATAAGTACTTTAAGCTTTTGTGATCAGTATAAATTCGGCAAGGCACTCCATAAAGGTAGTGTCGCCACAATTTCAGGCCAAAGACAATTGCCGCCAATTCCAGGTCGTGTGTAGGATAATTTTTCTCGTGCTTCTTTAGTTGCCTGGAGGCATAGGCGATCACTCGATCTCGTTGCATAAGTACACACCCCAAGCCTTGTCCGGACGCGTCGCTAAATATTTGGAATCCCGAGATCTCGTCTGGTAATGCAAGTAACGGGGCAGAGGTGAGGCGATGCTTTAACTCTTTAAACGAAGCTTCGCAGTCGGCGGACCACTCAAACGCGACTCCCTTTTGTGTGAGGCGAGTCAGAGGTAATGCAAGTTTGGAAAAATCCTTCACGAACCGTCTGTAGTAGCCCGCTAGCCCGAGGAAGCTTCGAATCTCGCTAACGGATGCAGGTCGCTTCCACTCGACAATGGCCTCCACCTTCTTCGGATCGACTGAGATGCCTCCCGCAGAAATGATGTGCCCGAGGAAAGATACACTACTTAGCCAGAATTCACACTTACTGAGCTTAGCATATAGCTGGTTGTTCCGAAGAGTTTGTAGCACGGTCCGCAAGTGCTCTGAATGTTCTTCCTCACTCTTCGAATACACCAAGATATCATCGATGAATATTACTACAAACTTATCGAGGTAGGGCCGGAACACAAGGTTCATCAAACTCATAAAGGCAGCGGGGGCATTGGTTAGTCCGAACGGCATCACCAGGAACTCATAATGGCCATAGCGAGTTCGAAAAGCTGACTTTGGCACATCTTCTGGCTTGATCTTTAGTTGGTGATAGCCCGAACGGAGGTCGATTTTAGAGAATACTGTGGCAGCTTGCAACTGATCGAAAAGATCATCTATTCTTGGAAGAGGATACTGGTTACGAATGGTTGCTTTATTCAGTTCTCGATAGTCGATGCAGAGCCGCAACGAGCCATCCTTTTTCTTCACGAATAGTACTGGGGCACCCCACGGAGATACACTAGGCCGAATGTATCCTCGATCTAGCAAGTCTTGCAACTGTACTTTAAGCTCTTTCAATTCTGCCGGGGCCATTCGATACGGTGCCTTGGAAATTGGTCGAGTTTCTGGGAACGTGTCTATAGTAAACTCTGTCTCTCGATCGGGCGGCATGCCTGGCAACTCGTCGGGGAACACATCAGGAAAATCCGCCACAACGGGGATAGACTCAACGTTTGCGCAATCTTGCCGAGTGTCTCGAACGGACGCTAAGTACCCTTCGCAGCCGGAGTGAATCATCCGTCGAGCAGACATTGCTGAGATCACCATACAGGCATTCGACGCTTTCGACTCAGGACTGCACGTGAAGCAAAACTCGGTCTCGCCGGGCAAACGAAACACTACTTCCTTTTTCGCACAGTCGATTGTAGCTGAACAAGCGCCGAGCCAATCCATCCCCAGAATAAGATCGTAGTCCCTTATGTCTAGAACTATCGCATCTAATGACAATCTCCGTCCCCCGATGCAAATGTTACCTTCACGACAGACTAAGCGAGCCGATAATTCTACTCCCGAAGGAGTGCTAACACTTAGGTTTAAGCCTAGCGGTGTCATAGGGAATGTGTGTTCGACGGCAAAATCTGCCGAAATGAAGCTATGTGTTGCACCAGAATCAAACAATACTCGAGCAGGTACATTATTAAAAAGTAATATACCTGACACCGTCGTGTTCGATGCGAGTGCCTCGTCCCGAGTCAAGGCATAGACTCGGCCCTGAGCGTTTTGCGGTGCCTGGTTTGCTCGTTGAGTTTGCCCCTGACCCTGAGCTGAGTCATTATTCTGCTGCGGACGGTGTGAAGATGGATCGTTGGAACGGGTTGGACAATTACGAGCAATGTGGCCCACCTTGCCACACTTGAAACATCCTCCCTTGCTCGCACGACATTCGCTGATGTGGTGTCCTGGCTTGTGGCAGTAAGCACACTTTTGTCCTTGCTTCTTTCCCTGATTCGAGTCTTGGGAGCCGCCGTTATTATTGTGGCGCTTATGCGCGTTGTTTCCTCCTGTGTTGGCAGGGCGCTTGTGATTGTGATTTTGCACAGCGCCGGTGCTAACTGGAGGATACTGCGACTCTAGGGACAGTGCATGATTCAGGGACTCCCGCATGGTACGATATTGAGTCACTACGACGTGAGCACGGATAGAAGGTCGTAGTCCGAGCTCAAACTTTCTGGCACGGCTTTCGGCATCGACTAGCTGAGACTTGGCAAACTTTGCAAGTCGATTGAATTCTGAAGCGTACTGACGTACCGTCATGTCCCCCTGCTTCAGTAGGGCAAACTCGTCTTCCTTTTCGCGACGGACGGCGGGTGGAAGGTATTCCTCCACGAAGGCCTTGCGAAACACGGACCAGGAGATAGCCGTTGTGCCACCTTCACTCCAAATAGCTTGCTTGTGCACATCCCACCAATCATGTGCATTTTGTCGGAGCTGAAGCTGCGCACACGCTACTTTCTTGGTCTCGTCTAAGCACAGCGCTTCGAAGTGGTCCTCCAACTCGACCAGCCAGTCCATCGCTAAGGAAGGGTCTTCGGTGCCTTTAAACGTAGCACGGCACATCTTCTTGAATTCTGATATCGACACGATCGACCCATTCTCGCCTGCGGGTAAGGTACCCTGAGAATTCTGCGGTCCGGTGGCTTCAGCAACTATAGGCACATTTGCGGGGGCGGATGCAGAATGATTGTTGGCGACCATATTCGTCACCATTGTTTGCAGACTATTCATCTGCTTTTGCTGTGTATCCGCCTGAAGTCGCTGCGCCACGAATTGAGCTTCAATCCGTGACTCAAACTGACTCTGCCGTAGTTCAGCTTGTTTCTGCTGCGTCTCCATCAGACGCATCATTCGCTCGAACGGATCGGCAGAGGGTGCAGCAGCTGGACTCCCAGAGCTGCCCGAGGTGCCTGAACTACTCGCTTGCACTTGCGCCACCATCTGCGCTTGTGCACCCGGCTCGGAAGTCGTTCCTTGAAAGGAAAGTAACTTGTATTAGTCTCAAGGTATATTATGGACTCACTGTATGGAACGTATCTCATTTTGGCCAAGCGAATTCAAGGGTCTACTCGAAAGGAACAAGGTCCTCTTTAGAAACTTTCTTTGTGAGATCAAAGGATCTGAAGCATGCTCTGATACCAATATGTCACGCCCCGATTTCGGCTATTCGATAATCGTCCCCCGGGCGTGATGCCGTGCACGCGTAGGGCGCGCGTGCACAAGGCCTTAGGCATAAGGATATTTTTAGAACAATGCAACAGAGTAGAAATATAAGATAACACAAGGTTGAGGCATAGAAAAGTTTCTCTTTTATTCATAA
>JAYESA010000920.1:0-78493 GCA_036927795.1 Iris macrosiphon | reverse complement strand
CTAATACCTTGAATTATGCCCTATCTTCACTTAAATACAGTGACCTTTTATTTGTTCACATGATACCTTAGACTTGTTAAGTTATTTCATTTTGTCACATGTTACAAGAAATAAGGGGTAAACTATGTAATTTGTCATTAGGTGGGCTAGGTATTTAGCCTAGTGATCTAGGTTGAATATCTATCCTATATTTGTCGCCAAAAAACTATGTAATTTGTCCTTATTAGGGCAACCATTATATTATTGTATAATAAAGGACTGACAAGACTTGAATTATCGTCCCATTATATCCCATTTCTCTTTTCCTCAATATAGTATGAGAGCTATACTAATACATACTCTAATTTCTCTTCCCCTTCAATACCATCACCACCTACCCCACCTCCATCGCCTCCAACAATTCCGGTGCATCCCGCACGTCCCGGATGTTGGGATCTACAGACACACACAGTGGAAATAGGAGCATCGAGCACCGGAAACCCACAAAGAAAATACGAACCACGATCCCGCTACAGAGAACCAAGCACAAATCAAACATCCAATATGTGGTGGCTATGGTCACTCGGACAAGTACCAACCTTCTATTTGAGAAAAAGACAATTTATATGTCAATCTCCCTTGCCTCAAGTGTCGACCCCTTACAACCTCTCAAGAAAAGATACAAAATACAACAATATCATAAATAAACACAACTCTTACAAAGTGATCTCATCTGGCAATGGTTGCCCATCGTCTGACGGTGATGATTTTCCTGACGGAGTAGATGAATCTTCAACATAATCCCTCTTCTATTTCGAAGTGCAAGAACCTACGAACACGAATCTCGCAGAAGTTTAGTGGAGTCTCCTTGAACCATTGAAGAGCAGCTTAGAAATCTTTCCTTAGCCTCCTATTTATAGTAGGAATTAAGAAATTATCAAGCTTAATCCCAAATCCAAGCCAACAAAATCTGAACCATTTCAAAATCCAATCAAAAGAACTGGCCCCATACTTTTGAATCTCGCCCAAAACTGGCATACATGTCAGACCAACCGATATACCGAGTGAGCACTTAGGAATGTGCACTAAGCTGCTGGAAAACCCAATATACTGTTGGAAATACTCGGTATACTAGTATTGTTGCTTTGTCCAAAATTGGCCCCGATCTTCTGACAGAAAGTATGAAAATTTTCTTTCTTTTTATTTTAAAAAAAAAATTCTTCTTTACAAGAATCAGTAGGTATATATAGGGAGAATATATGTGTGCATAGCTAGCATAATTAACCACATTGATTACACATTGATTGTCCATAATGGAGGACAACTCATACCATAATGGATAATGGACACATTGATTGTCCATTATTGGTTGTCCATAATGGAGGACAACTCACGCCATAACGGACACATTGATTGTCCATAATGGAGGACAAATTCACGCCAACACCCCCCCTCAAGTTGGAGCATATAGATCTCGGATGCCCAACTTGCTAAGTGAGTTGTAGAATCTTCTGCTACATACAGCCTTTGTAAGTATGTCCGCCAACTGGTCTTCAGATTTAACGAACGAAAATCGAATTATCTTGGCCTAAAGATTTTGTTTGATGAAGTGTCAGTCTACCTCCCACATGTTTGGTCCGATCATGCTGGACTGGATTATGGAAATGTCAATTGCAGCTTTGTTATCACAGAATATGTCCATCTCGTTGCCAGGAGCAAAGCCAAATTCAGTTAGTAGTTTTTGAAGCTAGAGAAGTTCACAAAGGCCCTTGGCCATTCCACGAAACTCGGCTTCGGCATTTGATAATGCTACCACCTTTTGCTTCTTACTTCTCCATGTAACTAGGTTCCCCTCCAACAAACGTGAGATAGCCTGAGGTGGATTTTCTATCTGAGATTTCCTGCCCAGTCAGCATCTGTGTAACCTTCAACCCATCGGTGATTATTTTTTGTAAACATAAGTCATTTTCCGGGGGAAGACTTTAGGTATCGAAGAATCCGGATCACTACATTTATATAATCTTCACTTGGACAGTGCATGAATTGGCTTACTACACTCACTGCATAGGCAATGTCAGGTCGTGTATGAGAGAGATAAATAAGTTTTTCAACTATTCTCTGGTACATTCCTTTGTCTGTTAGAACTTGGTTTGGATATTCTCCAAGCTTGTGATTTTGGATTACTGGAGTATCTGCAGGCTTACAATCCAGTAAACCAACTTCTGATAATAAATCTAGAATATATTTTCGTTGGGACCTTGCTTTGACCTAGCAACTTCAATTCCCAGAAAATATTTGAGTCCTAGATTTTTCATCTCAAATTTTGTGGCCAATTGCTCTTGAAGTCTTGTTATTTCCTCTGGGTCGTCTCCTGTAATGATCATATCATCAACATAGACTATCAGAGTTGTTATCTTACCCCGGTGATGCTTTAAGAATAGCGTATGGTCTGAATTGCTTTGTTGAAAACCATATTTTCTCATTGCCGAGTTCAAGCGCCCAAACCATGCTCTAGGATATTGCTTTAAGCCATACAAAGTTTGTTGTAGCTTGCACACAATCTTAGCTTTAGAGTTTGCCATATATCCTAGAGGGACATCCATGTAGATTTTTTCTTCAAGATCTCCATGGAGGAAGGCATTTTTAACGTCAAGCTGGTGCAATGGCCAATCAAGGTTCGCTGCTAGGGATAGTAACCCTGATAGTACTCAACTTGGCCACAGGTGAGAATGTTTCTTGGTAATCTATATCATATGTTTGTGTATAGCCCTTTGCCACCAGTCTTGCTTTGTACCTTTCAACTAATACATCAGCTTTGTACTTGATGGAGAATACCCACTTACACCCACTGTTTTTTGACCTTCTAGTAGAGGAACAAGAGTCCACGTCTAATTTTTTTTCTAATGCCTCCATTTCCTCCTTCATAGCTTGGATCTACCTAGGGTCTTCTAGAGCCTCTTCAACATTTGTAGGAATGTGATGTGAGGAAAGTTCATTCACAAAGTTCTTGAGAGGTTCAGACAGCTTCTTTGTAGAAACATAATTGACAATTGGATATCTCGATCCTTGATCCTTCAGTTCTGGAGAATATCTGTTTTGGGGGTTTGCCCCGATTGTGCCTGAAAGGTAACTCATAGCCAACAAGAGTATCCACGTCATTAGAAATGTGAGGTGTGACAAGGGAGCTTACCTCAATGATATTCTCAGGAGATGGGTCATTGGATACTGAAGAGCGGGGGGAGCTTCTACTTCAGCTTATGGAACTATCTGGAATTGTCGGCTCTGGATTAGATTCCTCAATGATCGACTGAGGAGCATTAGGTGTCATGTCGTGGTTCCTGAACTAGTCAAATGTCAACCAATTCATCTCTTCCACTCGTGTCTCCCCCTGAAGGGAAGAATTGGATGGTGCAGGAGAGTAGAAAGTATCAAACTCAAGGAATGTGACATCCATAGTCACATAGGTATGCCGAGTAGTAGGGTCGTAGCAGCGATACCCTTTTTGGTGTATAGCGTATCCCAAAAAGAGACACCGAATAGCATACGGGTCGAGCTTCATGAGTTGGTTCTTGTGGAGATGAACAAATACAATACATCCAAAGACACGAGGCGGAAGCAACAGTACAGTGGGTAATGAGACAGGTTGACAAGGCCTGTAGTGGAGTTTTGAACCCAAGAACTTTTGATGGCATACGGTTAATGAGATGAACAGTAGTAGAAACAGCATCAGCCCAGTGGTGGCTAGGTACGCGAGCTCCAAGTAAAAGAGCACGAGCAGTTTCGAGGATGTGGCGATTCTTGCGCTCTGCAATACCATTCTGTTGTGGAGTCTGGGGGCATGAGGTCTCATGAATTAGGCCATGTTGTTGGAAATAATCACGGAACTGATGATTCATATATTCGCCACCATTATCAGATCGAAGAATTTAAAGCTTAGCAGATAACTGAGTCTGAAACATTGTATGAAATGATTGAAAGACCGAGAAAACCTCATTTTTGTGTTTCAACAGATAAATCCAGGTCATGCGAGTACAATGATCAACAAATATCACAAACCAGCGGGAGCCAGACAGAGTAGCTTTTGGGGAAGGACCCCAAATATCAGAGTGAATCAAAGCAAAAGGAACGTCACTTTTATTCATACTCAACGGATAAGGAACTCGATGGCTCCTAAAATGCAAGCCTCACATTTTAAATCCAGAGTTAACACACATGAAAATAAATCTGGAAACACATGTTGCAGATAACCAAATGACGGGTAGCCTAACCGATGGTGCCAAAGAAGAATTTGTTCCACTTTGAGATCGCTTGGACGGAGCATGTGGTGTGCTCGGCCGACACTGAAGTCATCCATATAATAGAGCCCCCCCTCCTCTTAGTACCACGCCCAATAATCTCCTTGGTGAGAATATCCCGAATAAGACAAAACGCAGGATAAATGAGCACAACACAATTCAAGTCTTTAGTAACTTGTCCCACAGATAGTAGCTTGTGAGAAAGAGAAGGCACAAGTATGAGACAGTGGGAGGGCTGGGACAACATCACAGTCCCAGCCCCTGTGACCGAAGAGATGCCCCCGTTAGCATTAGCAATGCTAGTTCACCGAGGAGGAGAGTGCTGAGAAAAATCATTTGCATCAAATGTCATATGGTCTGTTGCTTCGGAATCCAGTATCCAAGCATTGCAATCAGCCTCCTGAGAAGAACCAAGTAGAGCATTACCTGGGTTAGAGCTGGAACCCTCGGCTGGAATAAAGGAAAGATACGGAACCCTCGGCTGGAATAAAGGAAAGATACGGTTCTGCTGCAACCACCGCAGCCTTGCCCGTGCTATCTTCATGCCCACCTCCATCGCGGCGCTTCCGAGCCTGGAGTTCATGCCACAAGTCTGGATACCCGTGAAGTTTGAAGCAAGTCTTACGAGTATGCTTTGCACCCCCGCAGTGAGAGCATTTAGTGTTATCAGAGTTGACGTGGGGTTTGTAGTTGGAACCAGATTTGCCACCATGCAATAAAAAAGATCCGGAGGGGATTTAGGACTGTAAGCCTTGCTTGAGACCCTTGGACGCTAGACCTGCTCCTGGTGAATCATCGGAGTTACTCATTGTCATCACTGCTTGATGAAGAGCTTCCCTTCGAACGTGTGCATAGGCTTGCTCCACCGTTGGAAATGGCTTTATCTGCAGGACATCGCACCTGATATTGTCTAAGCGGTCATCGAGACCATCCAAGAATACGTAGACCCTCTCTTCTTGAACGAGTGTATTGTAGTGTTGAATATCGGTTGGACATTCCATCGGATTTGGGCGACGAAAGTCGATTTCACGCCAGAGGCCTTGGAAATCATTGTAGAATTTTTCTAGAGAGCCACCAGCCTGTTTAAGGCAGGTCACGCGTCGTCGGAGGTCATACACCTGGGAGGTGTCGCTGCCATCAAAGTATGTAGTAGCAATTGCATCACACACCAACTTGGTTGTTAGGAAGCGAATGAAGTTGCCGATAAGAGAGGGTTCCATGGAATTAATCAACCAACCTTTAACAATAGCATTGTCGGTGCGCCACCGTCGAAAGGCTGAATCTGTTTAAGGAGGTTAAGGTAGGTCGCCGTTTATGTATCACAGTTTGTCTTTTTCCGAGATATACATCTCGACCACCTGGGACCAAAAGAGCATAGTTGGTGCCATCCAACTTGATGCCGATTGGTGCAGTAGCGATTTCGAGGGTCTGGGTAGGGGCTGAAATTTTGTTGAAAACTTCAGTCATTTTCGTGGTCAACTCGGCCAGGATAGAAGAAGATGAGGAGTCATTGGCAGGGGTGTTTGTATCAGCCATGGAGGGGAGTTTGGAGAATGGTTAGAAAAGTGATAAGAGGATCGGTGACTCTGATACCATGACAGAAAGTATGAAAATTTTCTTTCTTCTTATTCAAAAAATTTTCTTCTTTACAAGAATCAATAGGTATATACTGGGAGAATACATGTGTGCATAGATAGCATAATTAACCACATTGATTACACATTGATTGTCCATAATGGAGGATAATTCATGTCATAATGGACATATTGATTGTCCATTATTGGTTGTCCATAATGGAGGACAACTCACGCCATAACGGACACATTGATTATCCATAATGGAGTACAACTCACGCCAACATCTTCGCTACCACTTCGTCATCGCCAACTCCGCCACCGTCGCCATCAACTCCATGAACTCTAGAGTGCTCCACCCACCTCCTATCGGGTTAGAACCAACACTGGACCCTCAATCTTGTGTTGTCCATATCCCTGCGGACCTCACTCCCACTCCCACTCCCACTCCCACTGGACCTCGTCCCGCACCTCTGATTCCCTCTGGAATCCATCGTCAACCTCCCAAGATGCCTATGTCCTCCTCCAACCATCGCTCCCAATCATCCCCAACGGCATAACTCTGCCCACCATTCAAGTGGAACATAGTTTGTTGAAAGGACAATCCTACCCTAAATGCAACCCTCCATTATCCATCATCAGGCTTAACAGATTTAGGACAACCCCACCCCTAAAGATAAAAAAGTTACAATCTGAAACCCTAACCCACCACCACCTTCTTCCTCCAGTCCCTGTTGGCCACTCACTAACTAGTCCACCCCACCAGCCCTCAGGGTTGGTGGGTAGGTAGGAGGTGGAGAATAAAACGTGACAGGGTACAACCAGTCATTTTACCTTTTTGTTGACCATTCCAAAATAACTATAACTCGAGCATCTTTACCCTTGGCCATAAACCTCCTTTACATTTTGAATCAACTTAACTCTTCTATTTTCGATCTGAACCAAAGAATATGAAAATAACAAAAAAATCAATAGAAGTTACTTCCATGGAGTTCATTGTATTAAAGTGATTAAAAAAGGTATTTTACTGAAAATTAGCCTATAAATTTTATGGGAATATACATGTATGCAAAATCCCTCGCCAAAACACAGCTTACATATTTACAAACTTAATCCGTAAATTTGAAGAAATCGAAGCCGAACCTCCACTGAAAGAGAACCCATCTCCAATCGATTCCGGCGCATCTATCTAATACTCCTACAAAATTCCCCCCAATTCCATCAGAAAGAACCAAACTTTAACCTTAAAAAAGATGAATTTCTCCAGTACCTCTCCATCGAGACTCGACCTGCACCTGAATCCGAGCTTCTGCCGGCGTATTCTCGAATTGGGACGAAGTCGGGGAAGGGGGGAAGCGGAGGAGATGCTAACTTGCGCCGCAGCCATGGGGGAAGAGGGAGACGGTGGAGCTCGGATTTGGTGTAGATTTTCATTGGCTAGGGTTAGGGTTAGGAATTTTGGGGGAAGGGGATAGGGTTTCTCTGGTGCTCACTCTTCGGAGGTTTCGACCGTTGGGAAAAGGATTTTTTTTCCCGGGAAATTTAGCATTGTTGGTCCCACATTTTAAGAGTTTTCGGGGCACTACACTTTCTACTTTGAGCTATCAATTTTTTTTTTATTATTTACAAATTTATCCCTAGAAAAAATTTGTTTGGGTTAGTATATAAGACAATTGGAAAATTTTCCCGATGGCTTAATCTTTTCCTACTCTATGTAAACTCTAAACCCTAAACCCAATGACAATTGAGATCCCAAGTTCCACTCGAAGCCAACTTAGTTGAATCTCCTACGAATATTCACCCTTTATCCGGTATATCATCGAGAAAATGTGATGATATAATTTATGTCTTTTGTCGTCATCGAAATATTGAATTATTTTCAATGAATGTAGAAGAAATGAATGAAAATGTCTACGACGAACAAATTGGATCATCGAATGCACTAAACATTGATTGCGATCCTTGCGATGAACATTTTGGTCTTTCTGAAGCACCCTCTGTAAGCCCTAGTTCAACAGTTTTCTTGGCGAGACTGTCAGAAATATGACAGTCCAATAAAAGTAATGGACTATCAAAACTTTTGACAGTCATAATATGCATGTAATAATTAGGACTGTCAAAAAATTTGACATTCCATTAAACGTAATGGACTGTCAACATTTTTGACAGTCCTAATATGCATGTAATAATTAGGACTGTCAAAAAAATTGACAGTCAAATAAACATAATGGACTGTAACTAATTATGACAGTCCTAAAATTTAAGACTGTCAAAAATTATGACAGTCTAATAAACATAATGGACTGTCAAAATACGTAGGACTAGGAACACGTAAGCATGCCAGCCGTATGTATATGGCAACTCCAATATATGGATACCATAATACATAGGACTAGGAACACGTAAGTATGCCAGCCGTATGTATATGGCAACTCCAATATATGGATACCATAATACATACGTACGCTGTAATATGAATATTAACTCATATGTGGTATATATATAGTCACAAGTCACAGAAATACTAATCTCATCCACACAATAAGTCATAGAAAAGAAATAACTAAACTAGAATAATGAGTCTGAATAATCTAAAATAATAGTCGGGTGGAGACAAATCCACTACCAATGACTATATCAATACTAAAATGAGGGAGAAGGGTAGATCTCCAATATAAATAAGATGATGATATAAGGGTATCAGCGAAGCAATCCATCGCTAGAGATAATCCAAGATGCTCAGAAGGTAAGACCTCCTCGGAAGAGATAAGTAGTAAGTCCTGATCCGTGCTCCTACGAATAGTCATGAACATCTACACCTGAAAAGGGACCAGGTCCTCAAAGGGACGTAACAAGATACATAGAAGCAAGCTAATTTGAATATAGTAAGCATGCATAATGTTTGAAAATATATAATTAGTACGCTGTACAAGACAATCTATATGAATGCAAATGAGGACAACTTTTCGACGTATGGGCAAGGGTAGGCTACTCGATCTAATCCTCACAACTCACACACACGTGAGTGGACATCATCAGCCGACATACCTCGGGGGTAGCGACCCTCGTAACTCCATCAATCGACATACCTCGGGGGTAGCGACCATCGGACATGACCACCATAGTGCGTGCTAGTTACTACGGTTTACCAGAGTGGTTAAAGCCCATACGCCTACTGATTTTCCTCTCATGATACTAAGTGTCATGTGTGTGTCAACATATCTAATATATAGTAATGACTGAAAGAAAACTACACATGCAAAAAATATACAGAAATACAATGAATATACAGAAATAAAATAAGTATGCAAAATAATGTAAGCAATTTGGCAAGGTATCTTACCTGGTCTGAAAAAGAATGAAGTCACAACTCAAGGCGTCGTCCGATCTACCCGTCACATAAATTAAACAAGTTAGGTTACAAAAGTGGGTGAATAGGTTCCTCCATTTTAATCTATTTTAATTCTAAATAAAATAACCTAAAATAGTATTTTAATCTTATTATAATCTGATTTTTTACTAAATCCTAATTTTGGTCCAAAGAAAATTAACTTTACGGATTTGTGATCCGTGACACGCAAATCGAGGCAATCCGTTGACCAAAAAGTCAACCGACTCAAATCCTGGATTTGTGTATAAAATCCTATAGATTTTAGCACTATATGAACGTCAGAATCGACGATTTTATAAAATCACAAGTCGGTAAAGAGTTATGGCCACAAGGGCGCACAGATGAAAGTTTTCGGTGGTTTCCTACTTACGTCTACGTTGCACAAATTTTATAGTAGATTAAAATTGCATATTAAATTGTATAAAAATAATTTTATGAAATTTTATCATGTCAGATTTTTGAAACTTCAAACGGCTCGTAATTTCGCGTTCGGGATCTCCCGAAATCTCAAAAATACGAAAACGCGTCTGATTTTGGACAACTGACACTTTTAGAATTTTCTAGAAAAATAGGTTCATAAATTATTAAAATAATTTATATATTCAAAAAAATAACCTTTATATATTTCTAATAAAAAAACTGGAGCACATTTGGAGTCCGGAGCTAGGAGATATCGTCTTTTTAAGTCGTCATAACATACTAGAAAATAAGGCTGAATTTATGACGAATTTTGACTTTTTTTGGACGAAAAAGAGGTGAATTTGGGAAAAAATATATATGAAGGATGAGGTATTTATAATAGTGGAGACTAGTTAATTGAATACAACTAGGATTGGCTAATTTGGATATGAATATGATCAGTTTAAATAAGGATAGGATATGCATGGAGTTTCTTTCCTAGTAGGCTCAGGATTTGAATTAATTTAAAATAGAGTTTAAGTTTATCTCAATAATTTATAATCTTAAATATAATTAAAAATAATACAAATAATTTATAAAATCTTATTAATATCTATTAACACTAAATTAGCATCTATCTAATATTAAGACTATATATATCCAAATAAATCCAAAATAATTTTAAAAATCTAAATAATTTTAAAAATCTAAATAAATTTCTTAAAATTCTAAATAAATTACAAAAAAATATAATTAAATATTTTAAACTAAAATAAATATTTGGTAGGAACAACATGCAAGTATGGCCGGATAGTAAATCATAGAAGTCCTAGAAATTTAGGTTCCCTATGTTTTAATTACCTAAAAATTCTAGAAAAATCTCCAAAAATCTAAAATAGCCTAAAAATAATTCTAAATAAATATTTATATAAGTAAATATATCAAGAAATTTATTTTCTAATTAACTAAAAGAATACTCTAAAGAAATTTAATATTTAAAATAATCTATAATAAATATAATAATATAAAATACACACAAAATACCTATTTTGGGTGGGGGGGTTTACAGCTTTACACAGCAGTTTGGGTAGTTTACTGTGCAGTTTCCAGTACAAGTTTCAGTTTCCAGTTTATTGTGCAGCTTAGTATTTGATTTCACTTAGTTCAGTAGTTTTCAGTTAGAGCCGTGTGGCCGTACTTACTTTTCAGTTTAGAATTTGAGGTATTTGGCTTGGCAGGATGTTCGGTTAGGAAGTTCAGTAGTAAGTTGATTAATATATTAGTGTATAGTTAGTTAATTATTTAGAAAGTGTATTAGGGGGAATAGTTATGTATGCATTGTAGTATCTGTTAGATTGGTTATCTACGTATAGATAGCTAGTAGACATTGGATATATTTAGTCAGATAATTATACTAGTGTATATAGATTTGTTAGCAAATAGTTAGCTAAGTATGGTTTTGTTAAAAGATAATTATATAAATACTTGTATTGAGTTGGGTATCGAGTAGTTGCGATACGCATTGGTGCAAGGCCAAGGTATCCTAATTATATTATTTGAGATATTATCATAATATTTGACTTATATATATATATATATATATATATATATATATATATATATATATATATATATATATATATATATATATATATATATATATATATAACCTATTTTTTATATTAGAAACTTGCGTATCTTAGGATACGGCTCCTTGAATGTATTGTTGTGTGTTAGTTTAGCTAACATAGCATAGTTTCCTAGTATGTCGACTTAGTGACTTAGCATTAGACTCTTGCAACCTAGAATTCATTGGTTTGACTTAGAAATGGCGTATCGACCTAGAATTGCATCAACTTCACTTATTTTTATTATTGAACCTTGTATTGATGCAACATACCATATATAGGTTGTGAGACACTAGCTTGGACATCGAGAGACACTTTGCTCAGGACTTCAGGCTAGTATATTTCTCTGATTGTTTTCAATTCATAATATTACATATATATGCATGTTCTAGAATTATATACATTGATTCTCGATACAGTAATTTCATGGACTGGTGCTATATGGATCCCGTTAGGAGGTGTTATCCCCTACAGTGTGCAACGGGTACCCAGTCACATGTATTTTATCGTGTGCATCGGGTATTGACTTTTATGTGCTTCTTGTGCATCCACTATTTCGTGTGCTAGTATGACTATCGTGATCATGTACGTAACGTGTCATGATTGGATCCATGAGTATTGGTTGGGGAGGGGGAGTAGGAGTTGGTTATGTGATTAAAGCCCTCTTGATCTCATGTGCATGTCGATTATACACCTAACGTATAATGGAGTTACCTTTATACCTCATGTGCAACCTAAACCGATCACATAACGAACTTACACTCTAAAATACATAGCTAGTATTCTTGTTCTCTACTTGCAGTTATTTCTCGTATTTATTTCCAGTTGTTATTATGCTTCCTTTTTCTATTGCTTGTTATATATGCTCGATTATGTTATTGGAACTACTTTCAGAGGTATGTACTTCGCTCCAATCCTGACTGGATATTTTTTTTCCAGATGATTGGCCCTCAGGAGGGTGAGACTTTAGAGGATACTGTAAAACCCCATATTTTAAATATATTATTTATTTAATTAATCACTAAATTTATTTATATTATTTTTTTTAGTAATTAGAAAATATATTTATTGATTTAATTACCTAGATAAATACTCATTTAGAATTATTGCACAAAAACTATTATTTTATTTTAGAAATATTTGTGGAAGAGTGATAGATTTTTATTAGAATTTAATTTGGGTACAAACGTATATTTTTTTATATACCTCAAATATATACGTAAATAATATATAATTATTAAATAAATATGATAATAATAATAAGAGTAATAATAAATAGTAATATATGTAATAATAATCTTAATAATAATAACAATAATAAAGTTAGTGATAATAATAATAATAATATTAGTAATAATAATAATTATATTAATAGTAATAACATTAATAGAGTTAATAAAAAGAAAAGAAAAAGGAATTCTAAATTAAAATCCTATTCTATTAAAACTTAAATCCTATTAAATCCCTATTCTAAGTCCTTAAACTAACAACTCTAATTCCCACCCCCCCACACAGGCGGAACACAGCAGACCCGCGGCTCTCATCTCTCTCTCTCTCACGCTATATATATATATATATATATATATATATATATATATATATATATATATATATATATATATATATATATATATGTACCAAACACGAAACCCAACCAAACCCTAACCTTAACCATAGATCCGACGACCCCAGCCCGGCGCCGCCGCCCCCGCGCCGTCGACCGCCCGCCAGCGCCAACCGTCGCCGCCCTATGCCACCGCCGCCATCCAGCCCGCCCGCGCATCACTCGTGCACGACAGCACCCCACCAACCTCCGTACTTCAAGGTGACGTATCTCCTTCATCTCTCGTCCTTTTTATGTGCGGTTTATTCGTGTACGTTCACAACGCGACCCCCTAGGATTTTCATTAAAGAGGCACGAGTTTTCGTGTCCCAGATTGGTCAAAAAATGGACCAGAAAATGATCGAAAAACTGACCAAAACAGTTCAGAATTTCGAATCCAAAATCTCATGTTCACACCCAATTTGCCATCAACCTGTTTATTATTTTCCAAAACAAATAAAAGGGTTTTACTTCTCCATATAACCAAGAATTTTTCTGTTCTTTTAGTTTTTGTTAATTCGTTCTATGTGTAAAATTATTCAACCTCCAAATCGACCAAATAACTTATTTTTAAAATATTAAAAAAATTGAGATACGGAGTGCGTCCCGCCAAACGGGACCGTCTCATCCCGTACCAGTTGTACCAAAAGGCGCGTATGATATGTCCAGACGTATGGGCTTTCGCGAAAACTAATTTGGACGCTTGTGCGCGCCGAAATCAACCCGTATCCGCAAAAAGTTCCCGTATCATGACTTTGCAAAATACTGCACCATTTAGTGTACGCTAGTCAGAATACGACAAAACTTATGCCATTGGATTCGTGGTATCACGATGGTCCTGTGACCCAAGTTTTACGCGATTCTGAGACAGTTGACTAAGCCACCTATTTACGGGCCCTATGGTTGACTTTTTGGACGAATTTGTGTTCGGCTCACCGGAATCCAAAAGTAGACGTACCGTTGAGTTCTTATTGACGTTTAGAATTTGTTTGACCTATAATTTTTTTCTTTTAGAGACCTTTACTCCTGGCATACTTTTCGGTACAAAGTGGGCCACATGTGGACTCTACTTTGACCCAAAATTACCGTTTTGCCCCTGTGTCCAAATTGGACCAAAGGGTAGTGTTTTCTAGCTATCTCGCTTATTCTGAAAATGTTGGTGATATTTATTTTAGCATCCGGAGACGTTCATTTGGAGGCCGTAGTTCTGATCCTGTGTGCTTGACGCTTGGACGTTTACACTTTGCAGCTTCTTGCCAGGCAAGATACCTTGCCAAATTGCTTACAGTACTTTGCATGCTTATTATATTTTTATATGTTCATTGCATGTGTGTTTTCTTTCAGTCATAATTATATACTATATATATGTTGACATACACTTGACATATAGTATCATGGGAGGGGAGGACAATCAGTAGGCGTATGGGCTATAAACACTCTGGTAAACCGTTGTAAAACCCATATCCTAAAAACCGTATATGCCTTTTAATTATTAATTATTAATTTAATTATAGTAATTAGTGGCTAATTAGGAGAAATAGATTTTTATTAATTTTTATTTTAGGTGTTGGTGCACTTAGGGGATTTATGGGACCATAAGGAATTTTTCTGAATTTATTTCATGTAGGAGACCCCTTGAGCAGTTGCTAGCTTAATGGTATGCATTAGTATAATTCTAGATTTTTCTATGAGTATATACGTATATATAAATATATAAATATATATATACATATATATTTAAGAAAAAGAAAAAGAAATGGAAAAAGATTAGAAAAGAAAAAAAAACAAAAAACAAACAAACCATTACTAACTATTCCTACCAAAACCACTACCAAGCCAAACCACCCGTGCATGTGAGCACAGACGCCCATATTGCAAATAAGCAAACACCCTTTGCAATCAACTACACAGCAGCCCCTTTAGTTACAACTAAGAAACCAAACCTAATGACCCTCCCGCGGCTTATTGACGGAACCGATCCCCACCTCTCTCCTCTCTTATATATCTATATATATTAACTTAATTCAACTAAAACCCTAACCCTAAATCATCTAAAATCTTTCTCTTCCCATCTAGACCTAGAGAGCGCTGCCACCGCAGCCGGAGAACCACGCCAGGCCATCCAAACCAATCCCGACGACCGCGACCCGGCGCACCCCGCGCACTGCAGAATTCAGCAGCGAGGTACCTGTGTTCCCGTACAGTTTTCTGTCACCTCGCTCAACCAAATGCCACCCCGTCTTCATCGGTACGCTCACCCCTTAACCCTCTTCAATATATGTGTGATAGTAGACCTCGAACAACGCGTAACCATAGGCAAAAATAGCGCCAAAGTCGGCAGAAAAAGACCAATTTCTGGGATCGCAGAAAACTGCGGTGATCACCTATGTTCCCGGATTCGTATCTTCCACCACAGAGATCCGAATTTGATAATTCTTTTTGGTATGCAGAGATCACTTGACCTAGTTTAATTTCTGTTAAATAACCCTAGATTATTAACTGCTGTAGGTAGAATTAAATTCGTTGGAAAATTCTATAAATATACTTTTTTCAGATTTTCAAAAGTTATGAAACAGAGCGTGCCCTGCCAAACGGGACCGTCCCGCCGTGTACCAAGTGTACCAATCGGTGCGCACAGTATACCCAGACACATGAGAGTTTACGGAAACTGAATCGGACGCGTGTGCGCGCCAAAATCAGCCCGTATCCGCGGACAAACCCTGTGTCACAACTTTTACAAAAGTCGCGTGCATTTTGTGCACGCTAGTCAGATTGCGACAAAACTTACGCCACTAGACTCGTGGTAACGCGCTGGTCCTGTGACCCAATTTTCACGCAATTCTGAGATAGTTGACCAAGTTGTCAATTGGCGGGCCCCACGGTTGACTTTTTGGACAAAATTGTGTTCGGCCCATCGAAATCCACATTTAGACATACCGTTGGGTTCGTATTGACATTTAGAGTTTGTTTAACCTATAATTTATCCCATTTAGAGATCTTTACCCTTGGTACGCTTTTCGGTGCAAAATAGGCCACACATGGACCCACTTTTATCCGAAATTACCGTTTTGCCCCTGTATCCAAATTGGACGAAAGGGAAGTGCTTTTTAGCTATTTTGCTCATTTTGCAAACGTTGGTGATGTCTATTTCAGCATCCGAAGATGTTTGTTAGGAGCCATTAGTTTTTGATTCCGCGTTCTTGGCATTTGGGCGCGTACATTTTACAGATTTCTTGCCAGGCAAGTATACCTTGTCATTGTACTGTATTTACATTCCATATGAGGTATGCATGTTTATTTCTACTTATTTTAGTTTATTTATTTTAACTGTTATATAAATTGTGCGTCCAAGAAAACTTGGGTGCAAACGACGGTGTCGTCGTACTATATTTTTATTTATGTATATGCATTGGACCTACTTTATGAGACTACCCCATTTTTATGAGACATTTATGTTTCATTGGCCATGACACTATTTTTACACGAGTGTGAGTCACATGTAGAACACAGACTTGCATACTCGGTTGGCCACTGGTACGTATAGGTCGTACGACGGATAGGGATAACTGCCAATAGAAACTTTGCATGCTAGTAGACCTGGCGGTTATTAGAGGTATTATCGTGTCATGGACATGACATGCTTAGAGCATTGGGTGGGAAGAACAACAAGTAAGGTATTTGGGCTCCTTTGCACTTTTTCCTTGTAACCTGTACGCTCCGCCGGAGATGCGCGGTCATGATGACCACTATATATTATATATTATCAGGCGGCCTCTGCCATTCAAAAGACGACATACTTTGTAGGCCCCTGGATCTCCAAGAGAACCATGCCAATCCCATTTTAGCCAGATAGTCCACTTGGTGGAAAGTTGTTCTCAAACTGCATTCACTTAGACGGTTAGGCGACCCATTGGATGTTTATATTTCAGTACTTTATTGGCATATTTATATGTATCTTATTACGTCCCTTTGAGGATCTGGTCCCTTTCCAGGCATAGATGAGCAGGAGTACCCGCAGGAGTATGGACCTGGACCTGATGCTACCTATCAGACTGATGAGGTCTTACCTTCGAATTATATGTGATTCATTGCAGCTGTTTAGAGATTCTAGTTGCTATTCTTTTTCGAGACATTTATTCTGATATTAGAGTTTATTCTCTTCTCTCTTTAGTAGTTTTGGTTTAGTCGATTTGCAGTAGATTTGTTTCCACCCGACTATCACACTTTGAGACTGCTTCTTTGATATTCAGTTATTGATTTCCATTTATCTATTATTTGTGCTGTAGATGAGATATAGATTGCGTGTGACTTATTGTGATAGTATATTACCACTGTGGATTGGATATTCATGTACAACAAACGTGTGTATATGGTTTCTATATATTGGAGTTCGTATACATACGGCTGGCGTGTTACGTATTCCTAGTCCTACGTATTTTGGGACTGGGGCGTGACGACCGTAGTATCTAGCACGCACTACGGTAGTGTGTCGCGCTGGTCACTACCCCCGAGGTATGTCGATTTCTGGTGTCGTGCTGGTCGCTACCCCCGAGGTATGTCGATTTCTGATGTCCCTGCCGTGTATGTAAGTTGTGAGATTAGATCGAATAGCCTACCCATGTCCATACGTCGAAAAGTTGTCCTCATTATGCATTCATATAGATTGTCTTATACAGCGTACTTATATATTTTTTTGTCTATAATGCATGTTGACTGTATTCAAATTAGTATGCTTCTATGTATCTTGTTACGTCCCTCTGAGGACCTGGTCCCTTTCCAGGTGTAGACGATCTTGACTATTCACAGGAGCACGGATAAGGACTTGCCACTTATCTCTTTCGAGGAGGTATTCTCTTCGAGTCTCATGGTTCATTAGATGTTCTTATGTGGTTTCTCTTATATTCTAGTTTGGTAGTGGATTTGTTTTCACCCGACTATCATTCTCTGATACTTCATATTGAGATGCAGTTATATAATAGATTGGTTATTTATTTCTATTTGATTCTGTGGATGACATTTAGTTATGCCTTGTGACTTGTGATAATTATATACCACTTATGAATTATTGTTCATATTACAGCGTACGTATGTATTATGGTATCCATATATTGGAGTTATCATATACATATGGCTGGCATGCTTACGTATTCCTAGTCCTACGTATTTTGGGACTGGGGCATAACATATTTTTGTGGTGGCCCATGCAGGTCGAGAGCATATTGTCTCGGTTATGTTATTGTACCGAGCAAGCCTGCGCATAGGATTAGAATATAAGATCTCGTCCACTTAATTATTACCTCCCTTGATTTTATTTCGCATTCTTATTTGATTGCTTGCATTTCATCTTGCTTGATCCCTTCTCAACGTTAATCTTATCTTTTCCTTCGTGCTTAATAGGGGTTAGAAAGATGACTTGTACTAGGTAAATACACTCTATTATTCAATAACACTATTAGTTAAATTATTGTAAGTTGGGTAGTATGTCTCATAACCTAGTAACACATAGTCTTTTTGCCCTATTAATAAAGTATAATTGAATGACACCAACTATAGGCTTGCATAAGAAGATAGTGTTTACCCAGACTGTAGAACTTAGAGGCCCATAAACTCCTTTGGTCGACTAGAGACCTTGACAAGGAGTTAGCATGGCAATTGTAGAGGCACAACACCGGTCTTCTTGATGAACTCAAATTATTATGTACCTTCCTCATCATAATCCAACGTACTTATATTTTCTGTACCACCTCGACTTATGCTGCTATTATAGCCTAGTTTTACAAGCTTATTCTTTTATCGTTCATGACATATGTATTACTGGGGGCCCATACTAATACATTATCTAAATCAGAATCAGTGCATTATGGTCTGATCAACCTTAGTACGCTTGGTTCGATCTTCGTATCACTACTTTACGTGGATTGAGATATAGTTAACTCAACTTGTTAGACGAATATACTTGCCCTCTAGACTGGCCAGAGCATATCATGTCAGGTACATAACTGTTCTGATGTGAACATGCGAATAGAAATTTACCAAAATAAGATTTTAATCCACAACTGCCTTGGAAACTCCCTTTCAAATTCTCTAATCCCTTTGAATCCCGTACTTGTATTCTATCACCTTCTCCTTGAATTCTTTATTGTTGTTTTTCGTCTTCCCCTATTTCGGAAAGACAAACGTTCGTGCTTAGTATAAGTTTGATACACGGATAGTACTAGATATACCCCATAGGCCAAGCACTCATGATGACAAACAAGATAGCGAAGGCACAGGAAGTCGTAGATACAGGTATGACCTTAGTTATATTTACCATTTCATACTCATGACCCCCTTTATGACACAGGATCTTAGGTGCATAGTAGACGTAGAATTATATATGTGGTGGTTTAGCAATTATGAGGATATATTGATATTCTACCCAGATGACATACACGCGATGCTAGTAGATGACGCGAGTAGCAGTAGTAGTATTCTTTTTCTATCTCCATCTCGCCCCTTGGGGTGGCTCATTTTCTCTTCTATATCCACTCCTTATCTTGTGCTTAACTCTTTCTATCATAGTCGTATCCTTTCGTGCCATTATGAATTATTTGAATTACTTCAACCTCACCCTTATTTTGATAGTTAAAAACATAAATGGTTTATTAAATGATTAATAACTAAAAGATGAGTACCTAAGGATAACCCTTATGTATATACACTATGGCAATATCTGTATCCTCTTATCATTTTAAAACCATGAATAGCATCCCTTAGTCTAATAGGAATTAGTTGGATTGTTGAATTTGTTTTTACTTCTAATAGTTTAATAAAGTTAGTCAAGACCTTAACTGTTGCCCAAAAACTTAGACTAAGCTTGGGAAAGAGTTGAAGGCACTTGTTATGAACTGACGACTATGACAAATCGCTGGCAAAGTAGCGACAGCTGCAGCTAGACCGTTATAGTAGAGTAGTCGAAGTATTTGCAGACATACTGGTCAGGTGGCATAGTGGTATTAGACTACGATACTTGACGGTTACAAAGAAAAATCATAGTTATGAGATTCCAGACAAGTATCCCAAGATTCTTGACCCAATGAATAAATTCGTCCTATAACCTAGACAATAGCCTCAAGAGACATGACTACTAGTAGAATTCTTGTAAGTTGGGTAGTATAGACGAGTTAGAGGATAATAGAATAGGGTATGGACAATAAATGAGAAGTGTTAGGGTGACTGACCATGACTTTTAGGAAGCACTGCTAGATAACAATGAAGTGTAATAGCTACAGTGATGTATTATGAATATGGGTTAGTGTTAATTTCGATGACGAAGGACGAAATTTTTGTAAGTTGGGTAGAATGTAAAACTCCATATTTTAAATATATTATTTATTTAATTAATCACTGAATTTATTTATATTATTTTTTTAGTAATTAGAAAATATATTTATTGATTTAATTATCGGGATAAATACCCATTTAGAATTATTGCACAAAAACCATTATTTTATTTTAGGAATATTTGTGGAAGAGTGATAGATTTTTATTAGAATTTAATTTGGGTACAAACGTATATTTTTTTATATACCTCAAATATATACGTAAATAATATATATTTATTAAATAATTATGATAATAATAATGAGAGTAATAATAAATAGTAATAGATGTAATAATAATCTTAATAATAATAACAATAATAAAGTTAGTGATGATAATAATAATAATAATTATTATTATTATTATTATTATTATTATTATTATATTAGTAATAATAATAATTATATTAATAGTAATAACATTAATAGAGTTAATAAAAAGAAAAGAAAAAGGAATTCTAAATTAAAATCCTATTCTATTAAAACCCAAATCCTATTAAATCCCTATTCTAAGTCCTTATGCTAACAACTCTAATTCCCCCCCCCCCACACAGGCGGAACACAGCAGACCCGCGGCTCTCATCTCTCTCTCTCTCACGATATATATATATATATATATATATATATATATATATATATATACCAAACACGAAACCCAACCAAACCCTAACCCTAACCATAGATCTGACGACCCCAGCCCAGCGCCGCTGCCCCCGCGCCGTCGAGCGCCCGCCAGCGTCAACCGCCGTCGCCCTACGCCGCCGCCGCCACCGCCATCCAGCCCGTCCGCGCACCACACGTGCACAGCGGCACCCCACCAACCTCCCTACTTCAAGGTGACTTATCTCCTTCATCTCTCGTCCTTTTTATGTGCGGTTTGTTCGTGTACGTTCACAACGTGACCCTCTAGGATTTTTATTAAAGCGGCATGAGTTTTTGTGTCCCGGATTGGTCGAAAAATCGACCGAAAAATGACCGAAAAACTGACCAAAATAGTTCAGAATTTTGAATCCAAAACCCCATGTTCACACCCAATTTGCCATCAACCTGTTTATTATTTTTGAAAACTAATAAAAGGGTTTTACTTCTCCATATAACCAAGATTTTTCTGTTCTTTTAGTTTTTGTTAATTCGTTCTATGTGTAAAATTATTCAACCTCCAAATCGACCAAAAAACTTGTTTTTAAAATATTAGAAAAATTGAGATACGGAGTGCGTATCGCCAAACGGGACCGCCTCATCACGTACCAGTTGCACTGAAAGATGCGTATGGTATGTCCAGACGTGTGGGCTTTCGCAAAAACTGTTTTGGACGCGTGTGTGTGCCAGAATCAACCCTTATCCGCAAAAAGTCCCCGTATCTCGACTTTTACAAAACACCGTATCATTTAGTGTACGCTCGTCAGAATGCGACAAAACTTGTACCATTGGATTCGTGGTATCACGCTGGTCCTGTGACCAAAGTTTCATGCGATTCTGAGACAGTTGACCAAGCCACCTATTTGCGGGCCCAACGGTTGACTTTTTGGGCAAATTTGTGTTCGGCTCACCGAAATCCAAAATTGGATGTACCGTTGAGTTCGTATTAACGTTTAGAATTTGTTTGAGCTATAATTTGTCCCTTTTAGAGACCTTTACCCCTGGCACGCTTTTCGGTACAAAATGGGCCACATGTGGATCTCGTTTTGACCCAAAATTATTATTTTGCCCCTGTGTCCAAATTGGACGAAAGGGTAGTATTTTTTTAGCTATCTCACTTATTCTGGGAACGTTGGTGATATTTATTTCAGCATCCGGAGACGTTCATTCGGAGGCCGTAGTTCTGATCCTGTGTGCTTGACGCCTGGACGTTTACACTTTGCAGCTTCTTGCCAGGCAAGATACCTTGCCAAATTGCTTACAGTACTTTGCATATTTATTATATTTTTATATGTTTATTGCATGTGTATTTTCTTTCAGTCATAATTATATACTATATATATGTTGACACACACTTGACACATAGTATCATGGTAGGGGAGGACAATCAGTAGGCTTATGGGCTATAACCACTCTGGTAAACCGTAGTGTCTAGAACGCACTACGGTAGTATGTCGCGCTGGTCGCTACCCCCAAGGTATGTCAATTTCTGATATCGCGCTGGTCGCTACCCCCGAGGTATGTCGATTTCTTATGCCCCTGCCGTGTGTGTGAGTTGTGAGATTAGATCGAGTAGCCTACCCATGCCCATACGTCGAAAAGTTATCCTCATTATGCATTCATATAGATTGTCTTGTACAGCGTACTTATATATTTTTTGTCTATTATGCATGTTTACTGTATTCAAATTGGCATACTTCTATGTATCTTGTTACGTCCCTCTGAGGACCTGATCCCTTTCCAGGTGTAGACGATTTTGACTATTCACAGGAGCACGGATCAGGACTTGTCACTTATCTCTTTCGATGAGGTCTTCTCTTCGAGTCTCATGGTTCATTAGATGTTCTTATGTGGTTTCTCTTATATTCTAGTTTGGCAGTGGAATTGTTTCCACCCGACTATCATTCTCTGATACTTCATATTGAGATACAGTTATATAATAGATTGCTTATTTATTTCTATTTGATTCTATGGATGAGATTTAGTTATGTCATGTGACTTGTGATAATTATATACCACTTATGAATTATTGTTCATATTACAGCGTACGTATGTATTATGGTATCCATATATTGGAGTTGCCATATACATACGGCTGGCATGCTTACGTATTCTTAGTCCTACGTATTTTGGGACTGGGGCATGACAGATACTCCCCTAGAGCAGGAGGACATTATACCAGTGACCGAGGAGGTTTAGTTTATGATTAGTGATCTTGTATTATACTATTCTTTTATGGAGATTCACAGATGTATTATTATTTCAGACTTGTGGATTGTTTCTTTCTTCCTTTGCTATTCCATTCGTGCATTATCCTAACTTAGTTTGTTTTGTGATTAAGATTGATATATTTGTGAGATTCCATATTATTCCTCCGTTTGGAGTAGAGATGATTGACATGTATCATTTTATATTATTGAGATGTTAGATAGTTCGAAATGACCCAGACAGCGTTCTACCGCCGATTCTGTGGCGTAGGCTGGGCGTAACCACGTACTCGTGTCCGAATATTCGGGTGCGGGTCTTGACAAGTAATGATATAACCTGGTACATATTCAAAGAAAAGTGGGAGGCGAGTAACCCGGCAAGCATTTCTTATATCAAAAATACTTGGGTAGAAAAATATAAAGAATAATTCGTCTTAGCATGGACGAATATGGTGAAGTATTATGTAACAATCACTATCAACCGGGTCGAAGGATCACACACAAATTTGAAAAGATATTTACGGTCATCGGTCGATAATTTTGTCTGTTTGGCAAGCTATACATTTAATGATAAATGCGACGCTGAACGAGAGGCATTATTTGAGATGGGCCTCAATATTGCAAAACATGAACATAAGAATAAACACATCTTGGATGTTTTAATCCTTGTAATATCTCACAAGGCATTGGCCTTACTATATGAGGAGATAGGGAGGTCAAAGTCCATAGATTTTGATCTAGAGGTTTGCGGTTGTTTATATCGACATTTGCTCGGCCTATCTTGTGCATATGAGATTAACAAATATCAACGCCAATCTAGACCTATTCCGATAGATATTGTTGATCAACGTTGGAGACAGTTGTCGATCCTGTCGGTGGTGGAATGTGACGAGGATTTTTTCCATGCCGCAAATGAAGCTGCTTCCCGCAAGATGGTGTGCGGCACTAGGACAAGAGAGGAAATCATTTAAGCTTAAAATACAAGAACTTGCTAGCCTAGCTACTACTCGATTTCAAGAGCCATCCGTTATTAGAGCTCCCAAGGGAAGACCACATTCAAGGATCACTAGAGCACAAAAAAGGAAGTTGTAGTCTACTAATAGAGATCCATCATTGTTTGTCCATCATTATTTGAACATATTGAATGCAATTTAGAGCAAGCAAAGTCAAATACGGTGGTCGAAAGAGTCATCGGTTTGAAGAGGATTAGCAAGCTGACTGTTCAAAGGAAAAAAAAATAAAAAATGAGCATTGCAGACACGGTCGACGATTTAGATAAATTTTGTTGTAAACCGGGTATTTCCATTCATCATTTCCTGTTTGGGATACGAGATTACATTTGGACTATTGTTGATGTTCCTATTTGTGGCCATTGTGGATTCCATGCGCTTGCAAGAAATCTTGGCTATTCCATTGAAGAATGATGGAGACAAGTTAGGGAAGAGATGTACCAGGAGTTGGTGTCTCGGCTTTCCTTTTAATCCAAGTTGTTCAACCAAGAAACTGTTGGAGACTTGTTGACAAGCATACCTTGCAATAATATTGTTATCGGAGAAGACCAGTACATATTCATCCTTTCCGCTGCATATTTGTTCGCTAATAGGTACAAGATACCAATTGTGATTATTTCGAAGAACATTAACAATATTTTCTTTCCAATGTGCGCTCCATCGACCGACCAAAGACTTTCAAATCCATGTACAATTGGACTTCTCGGGCAACACTTTGTCATCCCAAGGTTGCTCGGTCATTCTCATATTCCTCCACCTGGTACAATTTGGTACATACATCCACCCGAGGAAGCGATCTCCTAGACAACATCTTACATGGATGCGATAAATTTCTATAAGAAGTTGATGAAGACGGAGGAGCCTCGACTCATGCCGCGGGAATGCTTTGATATTGATATCGAATGATGTATAACTAACTAGACGGGTTTTCTACCATTTTGACATTGTGTATATTGTTGGCAAATATATATTGTATTTTGAAGAATAAAAGAAATGAAATATAACTTTTCTTTGTCATTTTGCTTCATTACATTTGAGTATCCTAATATGTAGCTAAGTTTGAGATATCTGGGTACGTGAAAGTTTTGAATATCATAAACAAATATTTTGAGTATACTGTAGCAGCATATTAGTTTGAGTATCTTTAGGACTGTCAAAAATATTGTAGTCCTAAAGAAAACTTTATGTTAAATGAAAAATATGTTTTCTATAGGATTGTCAACATTTTTTATAATCCTTCATATTGTTAGGGCTGTCAGTCCTAAAAAAAAATTTCTGTTAAATGATAGCATATTTACTTTAGTGACAGTCCTAACTATTGCTAGGACTGTCAAAAGTATTGACAGTCCTAAAAAACCTTAATGCTAAATGACAACATATTTTCTTTTGGACTGTCAACATTTTTTACAGTCCTAACTATTGTTAGAACAGTCAAAAGTGTTGACAGACCTAAAGAAAACTTTATGTTAAATGAACATCATGTTTTCTTTAGGACTCTCAACATTTTTTACAGTCCTGACTATTGTTAGGACTGTCAAAAATTGTCACAGTGCTTAAAAAATCTTTATGTTAAATGACAACAAATTTTCTTTATGATTGTCAACATTTTTGACAGTCCTAACTATTGTTAGGACTGTCAAAAATTTTGACAGACATCATGTTTTCTTTTGGACTTTCAACATTTTTGACAGTCCTAAAAGTTGACAGTCCTAAAGAAAACATGTTGTTAAATGAACAACATATTTTCGTTAGGACTGTCAACATCTTTTACAGTCCTGACTATTGTTAGGACTGTCAAAAATGTTGACAGTCATAAAAAAACTTTATGTTAAATGACATCATGTTTTCTTTAGGACTGTAAACATTTTTGACATTTCTAACAATAGGAATCACTGTCATAAATGTTGACAGTCCTAATAAAAACGTGTTGTTATATGAACTACATAGAGAATTCATGTTCTAAGATACACAAATTTTGACGGTTAAGTAGCACTTCAAGTTTTCACAACTAACAAAGTTTCACAACTAACAAAGTTGCCACATAGATACCCAAGATTGGCACAAGATCAAATTTCATGATATTTTCACAAAGAAAACAATACAAGTTTCTACGATTATACAAAGTTTCACATAATATAACATGACAACATGTAATTTATAATTTTACAACCAACGTCAAAATATTACAACCATGTCAACATATGCCACCCAACATTAGAAATTCGAGGATATTCCACCCATGTTGGTCTTCATGATACGTTAATTCATCTACGTCTTCACTTCACCACCTAATTGTGGCACAAAACACTATCTGGTACATAAAACTTGTGGTCGTCACTTACGCTATGTATGCAAAGGCGAGAGTTGTTCCTGTCGTTCCTTGTTTATTGGGGTTTTCATAATGTTGAAAACCCAATAAACAAGGCACGGCAGGAATAACTCTCACCTTTTCATACTTTGCAACAATTTACAATCTAAGCTTAAGTGACGACCACAAGTTTTATGTAGTAGATATCATTCCATACGGCATTATGTCCCTTCCATTTCTCATCTTAAACTGTATGAGAGAAAAATGCAAACCCTTCTACTGCATATTTATTCGCTAATAGGTATAAGATACCAATTGTGATTATTTCGAAGAACATTAACAATACTTTCTTTCCAATGTGCACTCCACTAACACAAGACTTTGAAATCCATATACAATAGGACTTGGTGGACAACACTTTGTCCTCCCGAGATTTATTTGACGGCGTCCATGACGGTTGTCCATTCATTTTTTTTTATCTCAAACGGTACTATAGATTGCAAGAGAAGCATTAGAGAAACCCTAAAATACAAATCCTAAGTTTAGAGGTGAAAGAAAAATACAAACCCTAAATTTAGAGATGGAATAAAAAATACAAACCCTAAAATGCAAGCCCTAAAATACAAATCCTAAATTTAGGGGCTAGCATGAAAAACACAAACCCTAAATTTAGAGATGGAATAAAAAATACAAACCCAAAATTTAGGGGCTAGCATGAAAAACACAAACCCTCCAATACAAATCCTAAATTTGGAGATGGAATAAAAAAAATACAATTCCTAAAATTTAAACCTTAATACTAGATAAACTTGCTTGGGGGTAGGGGAGATGGATTTTGAAGTGAGAGAAATTGGAAGGAAGAATGATAGGGTCTGGGAAGTTATGGTGTGTGGTGGGGTGTAGCCCTTATACTAAAAAAATGTTATTTATTTACAAGTTTGCCAACCCAGCAAAACTGTTTGGGGATGTCACGCCCCGATCTCCCGCAAGTCCGACCGTCCCCGCTGAATACGAATTATCGTGCCAGCGCTCCCGCAGGATGATCGTTTCCATCAGGATGTGATGCCGCACGAGCATAAGATGCGCCCGCGTAAGGCCAGGTATGGAACAAGCGATGCAATAGCTAAGCCACAAAGTTGTACAGATAGTCCGAATGCAGCAGAATAAGAAATCCAACATGCGATTGATAATAAGTTCACTGAGTCGTCATAGCGAAAGCATAATATAAACACAAGTCTAGAAGTAAAACAAGTTCTTTATTGATAATCAATAAATATTACAAACGGCGCTAGGCCAAGATTACAAGTCGCTCAAGCTCTCTCTTTCGAAATAATAAAGGTGTGTCAAGCGGCTTACAACAATAGAATTGTCACCCTCACTTTTTCAAATAGGAATAATTTAGTAATTTGGCATAGTTATTTTATTTTTAGAAATTATATTTAATTAAAGTGCTATATATATTTATTTGTTCTTGTATTAATTATTTATAGTTAGTGGGCTAGCCTATTAAATAGACTTGACAACTTGTGAACCAAATTAGAATTGTTATGACAACTTGTGAGCCCAACATGGACCAAGCCCAATAGACCCATTCCCACTAATTAATTAGGAGGATTGGACTAATTGTATTAATGTAGAAACTTTCCAAAATAGCCATCCTTAATTATTCTTCATAATTAGCTAGAGAGGGGCAACTTAGACTTTATGTTGTGACTTGGAGAAGAGGGAAATGGGGCCAGCCATATAGGTCTCTCTATTATCTCTCTCTCTTCTTCATTTGTACACTCAATTCTATATCCCCAATTGTATTCTTCCCCAATTCATTCATCCCTCCATCAATCCCTCTCAATTCATTCATATTTTCTCTCATTCTCATCACTCAAGCAGCATTGGAGTTTGGAATTTCAAGGAGCACTAGGAGGATAAGCTTTGACAAGGAGATCGTGTCCGGATTGTGTCCATGGGAACAATTTATTAGGAATCCATCTTCCAATAGGTATAGATATGAATTTTTTTTCTAATTTGAGTTCCAAATCATGCATTTGACCATTAGGAACTCTCTCATGGCATAGGGCTACCTATAGGAAGAAGTTCTAAGCTCTTTGGTTGTGTATTATAATTTTTACATGGTGATTTATGTCCAAATAAGGGGAATTACGAGATTGACACATCAATAGTGTGTTATGAGACCAATTAGATCTAATTAGACTTAGATCAGGTTTGTGGGACTAGGTACGTGTCCACAATTGGACACGAGTAGGCTGTATCATGATACAGTATGATACCTTGTGATACAGAGCTCATTTTATGTTTTTTTGTGAAATTCTCTTCTATACCTATTGTAATTAGTTATAATAGATATTACTATATGTAATTTATGTGTGGGAATAATTAATTGTAGAGTATCGTAAAGTTTTGGGTGCGTATCACGAGCGTATCATGGGTACCTTATTGTGTGCACACCAAGTATTTGGTACTTGGCCTAGTGTTAGTGTTTTGGGGGTATTGTGTGTGTTTATATATATATATATATATATATATATATATATATATATATATATATAAAAGTACTTGTGTAGTGTTATGATTGTGATGTGGTATTGAGGGAGTGTGGCATGTTATAAATACGAAGGAGGATTGATGCTCGGGTGAGCACTGTACAGCGAGGTGCAACTGAACAGAGTTTAGTTGTAGGTAATTGAAAAGGGGGTGCAGTCAAGGTTCATCACAGTGGAGTTAGGGGTAATAACAGAAGAATAACAGCATCAATAAGTGCACATCAACAACAATAGTGAAGGTTGGAGGGGAGTTCAGTAGAAGGAAGGGGAGGATTTGTGCTCGAGTTTCTCTGATACTCGAGAGTATTAGAATGTTGAGGCAGTGGCAGCAGGTTAGAGCTCAAGATAAACTGTTGTGCATTATGCACTGATACATGTATTAGCAACAGTAGCAGCAGTAGTGTAGGAGTTGCACACTGCTGCTATGAGCAAGTGCTCAAGAGTCTGGTCAGTTTGGGTATGGAGAAGTTTGGTCTTGAGTTGTTATGTGCAGATAACTTAGTAAGTGTCAGTAAGTAGGGTAGACTGTCACTGAAGAGTGTAGGTTCAACTGAGAACTGAGACTGTGTGCACAAGTGACTGTGAGGAGAAAACTTGGATGTGGTTGTGCATCAGTTGAGGTCAGTGAGAGGGGGAGTATCAGTGATTACATAACTGAATGTGCAAGTATAGGTGAGTTGTTAAGTAGGTAACTGGAAGGTTAAGATATTAGGATATACCTGGGTATCTTATAGGGTAATGAGGTATGGAGTATGAACTGGGGTACTGTGCATAGGTCAGGGTATTAAGTTAGTAAATATTAGTTAAGGTATTATTTAAACACTAAAGTAATCCTAGTATATAGTGATAACTAGCATATGTATATATGTGATAAATATAGATACTAGATAATATTAGCTAGTATAGTTAATGCATTCAAGGTAGTGACCATAGAACTTAGGAATAACCTAGTATTCACTAGCTTAGATTTGTAATCAACCTAAAAACTAAGTATGGACCTAAAACCAATGTAAACACCTAGTTTGACCTAGTTTAACTAGTATGTCCTAGAAATGGCCTAGAAATCATATATTATTGTATTTTAACTTATTTATCATTCATTACACTCAATTAACATGGCATTTTATATATAGGGTTGTGTGACATCAGCTCGGACACCGAGTCATACATTTTGCTCAGGACCAGAGGCGAGTACATCCCTCTATTAGTTTTTATTTCATGATAGTGTATATATCACTTGTTCTAGAACTGTTTATTTGATTTTGACACAGTGGCTACACGGACTGGTACTAAATGGAATCTGTCATGAGATGTTATCCCCTACCGTGTTCAGCGGGTACTCCTTTATATGTATTTTATCGTGTGTATCGGGTATTGATTATCGTGTACTTCATGTTCACACACTGCTCGTGTTCAGTGTGTAAGCCCCCTCATTTTTTAATAGGATTATTTTGGTATTTTTTAATTTATTTTAATTTAATAGATTAAACTATTAATTTCTAAATCCTTCTTTTATATATATGACAATTTGTCATGGCTTGGATATTTTAAGCAATGCACAACCTTTTTTCTTCCAACAAAATTTATATTATAAATCTTGATTGCGCCTAATATATTTGGGACGGATGTTATATTTGTTTGACCTCCCCCATTCTCCAAAAATATTGTCAAACATCTAGAACCACGGTTACCTTAAAACTGCCTCCTTTTGACTAAACTTGATCCAAACCCAATCCAAACGCAGGTAGTCATGTAGTGCACACAAATACCCCATATATATATATATATATATATATATATATATATATATATATATATATATATATATATATATATATATATAATATTTATATTAATTTGGTTCTATTTATAGAGTTTTAATTATAGAAAGGGCCATATGTGGCATCATAGTTGGCAAACTACCTAACTAACTAACTAACTACCTAACCACCCAAGATCTTAACCAATCAAACCCCAATCATAACAACCTACCACCTCTTCATAATTTCGTGCAAGAGCAGCCCCCTTGGTGGCCGACCCCTACAAGCCCTAGGAACACCCCCTCTTAGATTTAAATTTATCCAAAAAGCCCATATACATACCCCCTTATCACAAAACCCTAACCCTAACAACTCTCTCCCCTTTTTGGCCGACCCCTCTCCTCTTCTTCATGTGTAAGAGAAGCCCCCCTTGTCATCTACCCCTCACAACATCATCTTCTTCACCAAAAATCCTTTCCTCTCTTCCAAAGCTCCACCTTTCATCATCCTTCCACCAAATCTCCACCAAATAACCATAAAGGCTCCACTATTGCCATCAAACCCATCAAGAACCCATTGCCATCATAATCAATCCATCAAGAATCCATTTCCATCATTATCAATCCATCAAGAAGGGAGAAACAAGGTAAGCACAAGCAAGAATGTGCGTTCTTGAACAAGAAGAGGCACCGTCATCCAAACCTTCAAAGCTTTCGGATAAGGATTCAAACTTTCCTTCTCAAATTCTCATGGCATGACTCTCTTAGATTTATGTAAGTTTAAAATTCTAGAACCCTCCTTTTCCATATTATCCCACCATAAAAATTTGTGATAAATTTTATGTTAGATTGATGATGAATTGGACAACGGTAGGGCTAGTTTTAGACTTTGTGACACGGTTCTTCGAGGTTTTGTTGTTAATTCTTAAAACTGAATTTAATGTTTTTTATTTACTATAAAATAAGTATTTTAGAATTATTTTTATGTTATTTTCATCATAATTCTGAACCCTAAAATTAAGGGTCACTAGCCTAGGTTCGGGTGATTTTGTGGCATAGTTTTGCCCATAAATTTGGATTATTTTGGAAGAAATAAAATATAATTATTTTTTGAGATTAAAATAGAACAAAATATGATATAAAATAATTTTTTTATGAATATAAACCATACACATGGACTGGCAATGCTCCGAACAAGTTTCGGACAAAACTAGTCAACTTAAAGTAGCCATAATCTTGAAATATGATTATTTTATCAATTCTGAAATTTAATGGTTAAAAATTAATATAAATCAGATTTAAATCAAGATTACATTATTTATTATGATTTATGTTCATTTCCTTTGATTGGGGACTTAACCGTGAATTTTGGAAGTCGTAAACCATGAAACTAGGTTCCGATACCTCGTAAAACGTGTAAGTTATTATGTCAAAAATTTACATGTTAGGATGAGATTGGACTTGGATATTAATGGTTTATAATAAATTATATAATTTAGTTGCGGTTACAAGATTCTTGATTAGATACTTAAAGTAGAAAATTTATTGTTTAGGTCAATTGGATTCCGGAGGAGTGGACGCGATACCAACTTTGCAACTACATACTACAGACCCAGACAAGTGTACCTTGCAAATTTATAGTAGATCCTATTATATTATCTGCTTGTATTTTTTTTCCTTATATATATACTCTTATGATGTACCTGTTCAACCTAGGACCATGAGACGTTGCTTAGCGTCCAAAAAAGATTCGGGTGTCGACGCCGTACACGGAGTTATGTAACGTCACTTAGAGAGTTGATACTATGATCCTATTTTTATGTGCTTGCTTTACCAGGTATGCCAGACTGTAGGACACTTGACACTATTTTATGTGACAGAATCTTTCTTGAGTTATTCTTGGTGATTCTGTATAGGCTTACAGGATTCGTGATATGATACTTGCATATTATATAGATATCATTATGACTCGTTGTACTAGCTAGAGGTCATGATCTTGTGTGTTATGTACATGAGACATTGTGGACATGAGACATGAGGTTATATTGGGTGGGAAGAGACACACATGCTACAGGTTGGTTATGTTTATATATATATATATACTATGTTACTGGAGGTATTTTAGTCTCTGTACCTTAGCTTGGCACATTTACTGGTCCTATGAGATACTACTTGCTGTTATGGGATCCCTGACACAGAGCCTGTAGTGGTCTCAGCCTGAGTACTAGTGATGCTCTCATTTGTATTTCACTTAGATGGTTATATAGCTTGCCCTGAGGATCTATTTTTTACTTACTATATTTTATTTGGCTTGAGTGTTGATTGTACCTTGCTATGTTCCTGAGGACCTGGATCCGAATTATGTCCCCAGGTGTAGACGAAGAGAGCTATCCCAAGATTTATGGGGTAGGTGCTACTATTAGAGAGGTACAGGTTGCAGAGGATAAGGTTGTTCCGGAGGACTTCTCTTGAGCACACAATATTCTTACCATTCATTTATTATGCTTAGTGTTCTTAGATATTTGATCTTGTAATAACTTCTGAATATTGTACTTGGAGTTATTTTTCTTTCCATTTTGATGACAGGTTGTTCCCCATGATATTATTTATATTGCTTTGGTTGGACAGATCATTTTATATTATTGTGACTGGACTTGTCTCTTTGTGATTTCGTTATTTATTGTGGATGATATTAGATATATAAATTATGACATGTATTTATAGACCATTTTAGATGTATTACAGCTTAAGTGCACTCTAACGGGTCCATTAAATTGGGTTTATCCATTGGAGTTGTGGTGCTGGCCATTGCTATGTGGCTAGTCCCTTAGTATTTTGGGACTGGGGCGTGATATAATTTTTGTGGTGGCCCATGCAGGTCTATAAAAAATTATCTCGATTCCGTTATTGAATCGAGCAAGCCTGCAATTAGGATAGGCTAAACTTCTTGGATCTCATCCACATATTGACATGTCCTTGACCTCTATATCGAACTCAAACTTAATTTTTTGACTTGCATCATGCTTGATTCATCTGTGTGAACCTCATAGTTTACTTTGTGTGCAGAGTAATAGATCCACGAGCCAGCGATGAGACTTTCGTAGGTACACTACCAGGTATTGTGGTTACCTATGACGCTAGAGTGACACCATCGAGTGGAGATCCCTCCACTCAACAAAGCAATCAAGTAAATTAGCATGCCTCGAGGTTCCAGCGAGACGATATTCCACCACCACCGTAATTCACTCCACCGATACCACCGATGCCAGCTTTTCAGCCAAGGCAGCCTATAGACGGACATAAGCTATTTTAGGTATTCTATGCAATGATGCAAGCTCAACAACAGGTTCAGCAAGAGGCCCAGCAATACCAGACAGAGAACTTAAGGAACAATATAGTGACAACATTGGAGTAGACGACTCCACCAGCTAGACCTCCATCGACAGGATCCATCTCGAATTTTTGCTACCGAAAGCCACGTACATTCTTAGGCAAGGAGGATCCCACGGAGGTCAATGAGTGGCTCACTAACATCCAACATCAGTTGAAAGCAGCAGAGCTTTCGAGAGAACGTTGGATGACTGCTGTTAGGATGTAGCTGACAGACAATGCACATCACTGGTGGCTCACTGAGGAGAAATAACTCGGACCAGACCGAGTTACTTGGGATGAGTTCTCTAGACTCTTACAGGAGATGTACATTCCATCTATTGCTTGGACGGAACTTCGGAAAAGGTTTAATCGCCTCAATCAGGGCAATATGACTGTAGAAGAGTACAATACGGAGTTTATACGATTGAGCCGTTTCGCACCTATACTGATCCCGACAGAAGAAGAGAAGGCAAAAAAATTCTTTAACTGACTGAGCTTTGAGCTACAGATACAGATTGGACCCGTTTCACCTACTTCTTATACGGATGTCCTTGCCGCAGCTCGACGCATGGAGCGCATCCACAGGAGTGAGTCCAGCCAGAAGAGACCATACACATTAGTACCAGCTCGAGCACCACACGAGGAGCCTGCAAAGCGACCCCAGATGAATCCACCATAGAGAGCAGCATCACGATCCCCGACCCTTTCTACTTATCACTACTGTGGCAAGGTAGGCCATATTGAGAGGGAGTGTAGACGCAAATTTGTATTATATTTAGCTTGCGGATCCAGTCAGCATTCAGCCAGGGATTGCCCTAAGCGTCGGAGAGGAACACCAATGGTTCATAGACCCGCTTTACCCGCACCGGGGGCAGTCCAGCAGCCACATCGATCAACTTATCCAGCATCAGGAGCACCACAGGCCGGAGATAGAGGATTCAGACCACCAGAACCGGAAGGATATCAGCCGAGGCCACCCTTGGCATCACAGGCAGTACTATTCCAGCAGGCCCAGTAATAGCAGAGGGCACCACCACAGGGACGTGGACAGGCTTTTCCGATGACAGTGGAGAAGGCACGGACTCGAGGAGTAGCGAATATGGGTAAGATTTAGTTTTATCATAGCCAGCTATAATAACAAATATTCCTAGTAATACTTTAGCATGTGTCTGTTAGTTCCATTCCCTAGTCTATACCTAGTATTATGTAGCATGAACTTGTTAGTCTAGAGTAGTAATATGTAAGTGGTTACCAAGTTTTCAGGAGCGGTAGTTGATTCTCGTTCTAACCAGACTCCTTTACTCTTGAGTAACTCATCTCTCATTGCCTAGAAAAAAAGTTTTTATTGCTTTCCTATGTGTTCTGCTTGAACAAAATCCTCACCCTTCCTCTCAATTTTTTCCTTATTCATGGTCCCTTATCATTTGTGTCGTGCTTCAACAAATATGTCATACAACCACATCATCTCTTTTGGAGCAAACCTTTTTTGACCTGTTACGTTTTATTTTTCTTAATTACGAGGACGCAATTCTATTAAGGTGGGAAGATTGTAAGCCCCCTCATTTTTGAATAAGATTATTTTGGTATTTTAAATTTATTTTAATTATTTTATTTTATTTAATAGATTAGAGTATTAATTTCTAAATTCTTTTTTTATATATATGACCATTTGCTACGGCTTGGATATTTCAAGCAATGCACAACCTTTTTTTTTCTCCCAACAAAATTTATATTACTAATCTTGATTGTGCCTAATATATTTGGGACATGGATGTTATATTTGTTTGATCTCCCCTATGCTCCAAAAATATTGTCAAACATGTAGAACCATGGTTACCGTAAAACTGCCTCCTTTTGACTAGAATTTGACCCAAATCCAACCCAAACGCATATAGTCATGTAGTGCACACAAATATCCCCATATATATATATATATATATATATATATATATACATTAATTTGGTTCTATTTATAGAGTTCTAATTATAGAAAGGGCCATATGTGGCATCCTAGTTGGCAAACTACCTACCTAACTAACTAACTACCTAACCACCCAACATCATAACCAACCAAATCTTAATCATAACAACCCACCCCCTCTTCATAATTTCGTGCAAGAGCAGCCTCCTTGGGGGCCGACCCCTACAAGCCCTAGGAACACCCCCTCCTAGGTTTAAATCTATCCAAAAAGTCCATATATATACCCCCTTATCACAAAACCTTAACCCTAACAACTCTCCCCCCTTTTTGGCTGACCCCTCCCCTCTCCTTCACATATAAGAGCAACCCCCCTTTTCATCTACCCTCACAACATCATCTCCTTCACCAAAAACCCTCTCATCTCTTCCAAAGTACCACCTTTCATCATCCTTCCACCCAATCTCCACCAAACAACCATAAAGGCTTTGTCATGCCCCAGTCCCAAAATACGTAGGACCAGGAATACGCAACATGCCAGCTACGCATTCGACCAGACTCTGGTCCGACTCGAATACGTATAAGCTGTAATAAAGGGCACTATCTAAAGATTCCCGTAAATATAAACATCTATGTCTCAATCCACAATGAATAGAAATATACAAGAAAGAGCTGCATGTGCTAAAGTTGGCCGCCCAATAACACACCAACTCGAATAGACTCGAGAAGAATTATGAGTCTATAAAAATTAGGCTACAACAATAGATGAATAAACAATATAAAGTAACCATAATGCCGGTGGAAATGATCTGAGTACCTGGTACCAATGCCTGCAAGACAAGCAACTCCATCAGCGACTCCAAATGCTCCGTAATCGTCTATGATGTAAAACTGGCAGGGGACCAGGTCCTCAGAGGGACGTAACAAGGTACAAAAATACAATATGCCAAAGTACAACAGAAAGAAACAAGTGCAACGACGGTGTAATCTAGCATAACCAATTAAGTGAGACACAGTTTAAAGACAATGTTCGACGCGTGGGCTGTACAAAATAAAACCGTAGCTCCGGACACGAAAACACACGGGACGTACCGCAGCTCCGGGCAAAGAGTCACACGGGTAATACAACTACTCTAGATACAGGATCACTACAAAAATAGTACATATACATATATAAGCCAGTGTAGAGGAGCCCAAACGTCTAGTAACTGTCTTCCCCATCCCAAGCGTCTAGTAACAAAAATAGGTACAAACTCCTCTTCGAATGCGGCACGAAAAGTCGTCCACGAGATCGCCTCCTCTCCGTGATCAAATTGAAGAGATCGTCGATGCACGTCCCACCAATCGTGCACGTTTAGACGGAGCTGTAGTTGCGCATAGGCGACGTGCTTCTCTTCGGGGACCTCTACCAGAGCGAAGTGATCTTCAAGTTCGGCCAACCAAACTAGAGCTACGACTGGGTCCTCAGTCCCGTTGAATAGGGTGTTGCAGACTTTCTTGAAGTGGCCAAAGTCGAAGGCAGTCACGTCCCTCGTCCTTGGAATTTGCGGCATCTCTACTTCAAGCGCGGGCTGTTCCACCGGAGTCGCTGGCGTTGCCGCGGACTGGTTGGATGCCAAAGTCTGAACGATCTGCTGTAGGGTATCTACCTGCTTCTGTTGGACTGAGAATCGTGCTTCTATATTATCTTGAAACTTGAGCTGACTCTCTTCCGCTCGCTTCTCGGCCCGTTCGTAGCGAGCCTCATCCCTTTGTTGGTTTTCCTCCAATATCCGCAACATTTGCTAGATGGGATCGATGCTTGGCGCGGCTCGCTGGCTCCTTGAACTTCCCGAAGTGCCCGAACTACTTTCTTGGCCTTGCGTTTCGTCCGGGGCTTGCGCTGCAGATTACGCTGGAGCCATTCCTTCAAAAGAAGGTAAATTACATTAGGATCATAATATATTATGGACTTATTGCATGAACGTATCTCATTTTGGCCTAGCGAGTTCAAGAGTTCGTACAAGAATTTGATCGTTAAAGAAACTTTTCCAGCACGAAGTCTAAGAAACTTTGAATCTGTGCTCTGATACCACTATGTCACGACCCGATTCCGTAGAATCGTTTGAGGCGTCCCCCGAATCGTGACCGCCGTGCGGGCCTGGAGTTGCGCCCGCACAAGGCTTTAATGATTTGTATAGCAAGCACATATTCAGAGTACGCAGATAAATTGAAACACAGATTTGAAACATGGAAAAGTTCTCTTTATTGATAATGAACATCTATTACAAACTCTTGAACGAGTTAGCTAATATGCCGAACGGCTTACAAAAGAGATGACTCAAAATGAGATAGCAGTCATGTACATTATATCCCTTTACTAAACTTCAAAAGATATAGACCTCCAGGCTGGAGGATAGCTTTGCCACGGAGCTGCATTTGTGTATGAAGAGTTGCAGCTTCTGGCTTCAAAAGGCTTCAAGGGCGCGGTGAAGATGCGCCAACAGCTGGACTGGATCGGGAAGACGACTTCGGCTCCTTGCTCGGTTCGCCTTGGTGCGGAGAACCTGTTTCAACGAGGGTCAGCATATCGAAATATGCTGGTGAAGGCGAGCTAGCCGAACTATACCAATCAACACGTTGTTTTAATGAAGCATGCATATTTGTGGATTTCTATTCTTGCCTTAGTCCATTTACAAGTAAGCAGCATATAGAATTTACTGAAATAAACGTGCCACCGTTCGGTGGATTTTACCTGACCGTCTGAAGTACCTGCACAATACTTACCATGCCTTCCCTGCCACGAAGACACAAGTTAGTATGCAACAGGTTTAAATATACAAGATGATCACTGGCTTGGTTGCCATAATGGACGATAGTCTTTGACAAGAATGGTGTGCAACGAAAGTACAAGGGGGCGTTGCAAGCCATTCCGCCAAGAACAAGAGACTAAACAATAGGTCTCTCCCGGACCGGATCGATGCCAGTGCCCCAACATCGTCCGTAAGACCGTTACCCTGTGCACTGGTTGTCCATGATCGAACAATATACAAGTAACAAGTTTGTAGTTGAGGCAACAAGAGTACAAGATAAGTAATTGTACAAGACAAGCAATAATTCACGATTTATTCCCAAGCGAACAAGCATGCCATTAAGTATCCGTTCGTGCAGTTATTGACAAGCATATATACCAAGTCTATTCTCTTTTATCTTGGTTTCTTTTATTATTACTTGGTATCGTTTGATCGGGACAAAGAAGAGTGCAGATTTTAGGGTGTGAAGTTGGAAGCAGGGCTAGCTAATCGGGTTGGTAGCCACTCACTTAGATTTTGGAAGGGAGAAGGAAAGAGGCGCTTCACGACTCCGCTCGCAAGCCGCCTATTGCTCGTTCACCTGCGCACGAACAGCTCGATTAATACTTCTTCCTCTCTTTCTAATCTCGGAATAGAAGTGCAAGTCAATGAACGAAAACAATGAAAACCATCAAAACCGTTCAAGGAAAACAAGCAAATCCCAAAACCAACTCAAAGTACAAAAGCAACAAGCGACATCGAAAATCGAGGCAATAAAAGATAGCAGCGGAGAGGTCCCTCCTGACTCTGCCGCTAAGCCGATCCTTGGGGCACAGTCCACTGAATATGGGAATCGATTCCGAAGAAACAAATCCATAACGAGGACGAGTTCTTAATTCAATCTATCCTGATCGAACGATACCGTCTTGTGTTTCTTAGCCGCGCTCTCCGCACCGGAAGAACGGGGCGCTACATCCTACCCAACTAATTGGAAGTTTCGTCCCGAAACTTAGGAATAGGACCTACCGTTAGGGATTATTGCGTTCGGGACGGCGATCATGACTCAAGGAACAATCATGAACAGAATGGTCTGATCCGCCACAGGCTAGGCATAACCCAAGTTTCAGGCGACATTTGTCGATTGCATGCCCCCTTTTTTTGCAGAAACTACAAGGCTGGTTTGCTTTCTGCTTCCCGCCGTTATTGTGACGCTTTGTAGCGTTGTTTTCTCTCTCGTCGCTTTGGCGTTTGTGACTGGATGTATGCACAGCGCCGGTAGAAACGTGAGGATAGAGTGGTTCGAGCGACAGGGCGTGATTCATGACTTCACGCATTGTACGATATTGATGAACGGCTACGTGCCCATGAATGGCAGGGCGTAGTCCACCTTCAAACCTTCTTGCTCGACTCGCTGCATCAGGTAAATAGGTCCTAGCGAATTTAGAGAGACGGTTGAATTCGGCGGAGTACTGCTTAACAGTCATGCTGCCCTGCCTCAGTTGCACAAACTCGTTTTCCATTTGACGTTGTACTGGAGGGGGTACAAACTCCTCTTCGAACGCGGTACAAAAAGTCGTCCACGAGATCGCCTCCTCTCCGTGATCAAATTGAAGAGATCGTCGATGCACGTCCCACCAATCGTGTGCGTTTAGACAGAGCTGTAGTTGCGCGCAGGCGACGCGCTTCTCTTCGGGGACCTCTAGCAGAGCGAAGTGATCTTCAAGTTCGGCCAACCAATCTAGAGCTACGACTGGGTCCTCAGTCCCGTTGAATGGGGTGTTGTAGACTTTCTTGAAGTGGCCAAAGTCGAAGGCAGTCACGTCCCTCGTCCTTGGAATTTGCGGCGTCTCTACTTCAAGCGCGGGCTATTCCACCGGAGTCGCTGGCGTTGTCGCGGACTGGTTGGATGCCAAAGTCTGAACGATCTGCTGTAGGGTATCTACCTGCTTCTGTTGGACTGAGAATCGTGCTTCTATATTGTCTTGAAACTTGAGCTGACTCTCTTCCGCTCGTTTCTCGACCCGTTCGTAGCGAGCCTCGTCCCTTTGTTGGTTTTCCTCCAACATCCGCAACATTTGCTGGATGGGATCGATGCTTGGCGCGGCTCGCTGGCTCCTTGAACTTTCCGAAGTGCCCGAACTACTTTCTTGGCCTTGCGTTTCGTCCGGGGCTTGCGCTGCAGATTGCGCTGGAGCCATTCCTTCAAAAGAAGGTAAATTACATTAGGATCATAATGTATTATGGACTTATTGCATGAACGTATCTCATTTTGGCCTAGCGAGTTCAAGAGTTCGCACAGAAATTTGATCGTTAAAGGAACTTTTCCAGCACGAAGTCTAAGGAACTTTGAATCTGTGCTCTGATACCACTATGTCATGACCCGATTCCGTAGAATCGTTTGAGGCATCCCCCGAATCGTGACCGCCGTGCGGGCCTGGAGTTGCGCCCGCACAAGGCTTTAATGATTTGCATAGCAAGCACATATTCAGAGTACGCAGATAAATTGAAACACAGATTTGAAATATGGAAAAGTTCTCTTTATTGATAATTAACATCTATTACAAACTCTTGAACGAGTTAGCTAATATGCCGAACGGCTTACAAAAGAGATGACTCAAAATGAGATAGCAGTCCTGTACATTATATCCCTTTACTAAACTTCAAAAGATATATACCTCCAGACTGGAGGATAGCTTTGTCACGGAGCTGCATTTGTGTATGAAGAGTTGCAGCTTCTGGCTTCAAAAGGCTTCGAGGGCGCGGTGAAGATGCGCCAACAGCTGGACTGGATCGGGAAGACGACTTCGGCTCCTCGTTCGGTTCGCCTTGGTGCGGAGAACCTGTTTCAACGAGGGTCAACATATCGAAACATGCTGGTGAAGGCGAGCTAGCCGAACTATACCAATCAACACGTTGTTTTAATGAAGCATGCATATTTGTGGGTTTCTATTCTTGCCTTAGTCCATTTACAAGTAAGCAGCATATAGAATTTACTGAAATGAACGTGCCACCGTTCGGTGGATTTTACCTGACCGTCTGAAGTACCTGCACAATACTTACCATGCCTTCCCTGCCACGAAGACACAAGTTAGTATGCAACAGGTTTAAATATACAAGATGATCACTGGCTTGGTTGCCATAATGGACGATAGTCTTTGACAAGAATGGTGTGCAACGAAAGTACAAGGGGGCGTTGCAAGTCATTCCGCCAAGAACAAGAGACTAAACAATAGGTCTCGCCCGGACCGGATCGATACCAGTGCCCCAACATCGTCCGCAAGACCGTTACCCTGTGCACTGGTTGTCCATGATCGAACAATATACAAGTAACAAGTTTGTAGTTGAGGCAACAAGAGTACAAGACAAGCAATTGTACAAGACAAGCAATAATTCACGATTTATTCCCAAGCGAACAAGCATGCCATTAAGTATCCGTTCGTGCAGTTATTGACAAGCATATATACCAAGTCTATTCTCTTTTATCTTGGTTTCTTTTATTATTACTTGGTATCGTTTGATCGGGGCAAAGAAGAGTGCAGATTTTAGGGTGTGAAGTTGGAAGCAGGGCTAGCTAATCGGGTTGGTAGCCACTCACTTAGATTTTGGAAGGGAGAAGGAAAGAGGCGCTTCACGACTCCGCTCGCAAGCCGCCTACTGCTCGTTCACCTGCGCACGAACAGCTCGATTAATACTTCTTCCTCTCTTTCTAATCTCGGAATAGAAGTGCAAGTCAATGAACGAAAACAATGAAAACCATCGAAATCGTTCAAGGAAAACAAGCAAATCCCAAAACCAACTCAAAGCACGAAAGCAACAAGCGACATCGAAAACCGAGGCAATAAAAGATAGCAGCGGAGAGGTCCCTCCTGACTCTGCTGCTAAGCCGATCCTTGGGGCGCAGTCCACTGAATATGGGAATCGATTCCGAAGAAACAAATCCATAACGAGGACGAGTTCTTAATTCAATCTATCCCGATCGAACGATACCGTCTTGTGTTTCTTAGCCGCGCTCTCCGCACCGGGAGAACGGGGCGCTACAATGTGCCCCCATTGTCTTATACAGCCGTGATCGCTATACGACATATAGTACCTTGTACGGGGTAGCTAGCCATGTCCGTCTCCGTATTCCGGTACTGGGCATGACAGGGGCACAACAATAACCACCAGCAGCAACAACAATAAGCAGTAGTGGCAGCAGCAACAAGTAGTAGCGGCGGCAGCAACATTCGGAGGTCCCGTGCAGGGCGGCGGGACGCACAACCAAGGTGGGCGTAGGGGCGGGGGCACGACGTGGGTCGGGCCGGAGCCACGCAAGGCGACTAGGTCGCGGGCGGGGGGCGCGGGGTTCGCCGGAGGATGTGGGGGCGGGTGTGGGGGGGTGGCAGCGAAGGGGTATGGCGGGGAGGAGGGGGGGGGGTTGGAAAGGGAGAAATATTGTTGTCTTTTTTTAAATTTTGGGTATCAACATAATTATTATTATACAATTAAGGGTATTAAGTTAGTCTCTCTCAAAATTGAGTGCATCAAGTTGAACATTTTGAATAATTGCGAGTATCAAGTTGTAATTTAGCAAAAAAAAAAAAAAAAAATTGTAATCACGTGTTCCCCAGTCGGGCAGAATTTGTGCAAACTCCATGTGCGGCCGACTATTTCCCGGTTCGTAAATTTACAAAAAAAAAAAAAAAAAAAAATCTTTACATCTGATTACTCTAAATTATGTTATCGTATAAAATTTTCTCGCCCTCCCAAAAATAGTTAGGGCGCCCAAGTCAACGTCTCCTAAATAAAGACTATGCTACTATTAGGGGGCCTCTCTTGTCTCTTCAAACTCTTTCTGTACAATAATAGCCAACTTCAATACCGACCCTCCAATACAACTTCGTCCCTTCCCCCCACCACTATTCCATACATTCCATTAACATTCTATTCTAAGCAAACACACACACACACACACTTGTCCCCAAATGAGTTGCTTCTCCTGCATGAGCCCGCGCCACCGCGACGTGGGCCGTCGCATGAACCACCCCATCGTCCGGCAGTCCCTGCCCCACATTGCCGGCTCGACAAGCCGCGAAGCAACGCCCAACTCTGCAGAGCCGCGGCGCGACAGCTCCCACCAGTTCACCCTCCGCGAGCTCGCCGCCGCCACGCAGGACTTCAAGGACTGCAACCTGATAGGCGAAGGCGGGTTCGGGAAGGTCTACAAGGGCTGCCTCGAGGGCTCTGGCCGCCTCGTGGCGATCAAGCAGCTCAACCGCGACGGGCTGCAGGGCACCAAGGAGTTCCTCGTCGAGTGCCTGATGCTGATCATGCTGCACCACCCCAACCTCGTCAAGCTGATCGGCTACTGCGCCGAGGGAGGCGAGCGGCTCCTCGTCTACGAGTTCATGCCGCAGGGGAGCCTGGAGACCCACCTCTTCGACCCCCCCGGCCCCGGCAACGAGCCCCTCGGGTGGAGCACGAGGGTCAAGATCGCGCTAGGCGTCGCCAAGGGCCTCGACTACCTGCACAACGTGGCCGATCCTCCGGTCATCTACCGCGACTTGAAGTCGGCTAACATACTCCTCGACGACGCCTTCAACCCCAAGATGTCCGACTTCGGGCTGGCCAAGCTCGGCCCCGTCGGAGGCAACACCCACGTATCCACCCGCGTGATGGGCACGTACGGCTACTGCGCCCCCGAGTACGCCATCAGCGGCAAGCTCACCGCCAAGTCCGACCTGTACAGCTACGGCGTGCTGCTGCTCGAGCTTATCACGGGCCGGCCGGCGTTCGACCTCTCCAAGCCTCCGGAGCAGCAGAACCTGATTGTGTGGTCGAAGCCGTTTCTCAGCGACCGGAGGCGGTTCCTCCGCCTGGCGGATCCCTCCTTGCAGCGCCGCTTCCCGCTGCGCGCGTTCTACAAGCTGACGGTCATCGCGGTGATGTGCCTCACGGAGAAGCCGCACATCAGGCCGGCCAGCCACGACGTTGCCGTCGCGCTCGAGCACATCTTGAGCGAGTCGCGCGGCCCGGAGCAGCTCGCCGCGTCGAACGTATCGAAGCCGCACCCGCCACCGTCTGCCTCTTCTCCTGAGGAACAAACAGTTGGGGAGGATAGGAACTAAGAAGGGCTAACGGTTGCTCTCCATTGAGCCTCCCTCTATGTAACCTAAAGAGTAACAGCTAACTTACCAGTACTACTGTATTATTAGTGTTGCAATCTCCTTTATAATTTTAACCCTTTACTCTTAGAAATTGAAAAAGTTTATTTTCTACTTAAATGGGAATATGGAGATAAAATGTACAAACATAATGTGGAAAATTTTGAGGGAAAATGCAGATCAGATCCTGACCCGTGGTACCCAAATATTGACATGTATATCTACTGAAGAAGTGCAAAGAGAAGGGGCCAACGAAAATGAAGTTCTTTCATAACATGGTTAAAAGTTTTTTTTTTTTCTCTTGCAAGAAAAAACTATAGCTACCATATAAGCATGGTAATGCGTTTACTGAAATCAATTTCTTGTTCTTTTTCATCCTTTGGAAAATTACAATTTCTATTCATTTTTTTCCAGTGTTTGGAGAGCCCAAGAAAATTTGAAGGAAAAATAAATTCTCTACGGTGGGAAAATAATTTCTTGGCTGGGTAGGGGAATCACTTTCTCCCATATTTTTCCTTCCTATGGAAATCATTTTCCTTTCCTTTGACACCCAAAAATAACAAAGTAATCAATTTCTTTTTCCAATGTCAAGATTTCGCGAACCAAACTAGGCCTAACATGCTTGGAACTGAAACCATCTTTTGCAATACTCTAACATGCTTGGAAATGTAATAAAAAAAACGAATCGAATCGAAGATAAAGGATAAATTGGATCTTAAACTCCCGGTGCATGAACTCTAATCTCTAACATGCTTGAAATGAAAATTCAAATAGTGATTGCGGCAACTTGAACCTTCTACGTGCCTAGTACTGAAACTTGGATGGTAGATAGGGGAACCAACTCTGTTCCTGCTAGGAACTGGAGCTTGAGCGTTCACTGTTCTAATTGTACTGAGAGAAGAAAGAAAAAAGAGAAGAGAAGAGAAAACATAAGGAGGAGGAGGAGGAGAGCAAGAAGAAGTTGAGGTAATTATTTTTTAAGTTTTTATTTTTAATAATTAGTGAATAGTATAATTTGTAAATAATAATTAGTGCTATACTATATGTTAAATTAATGCTAATCTATGTTTAGAAATATTCAATAATATTGTTTATGAATAATTAGTATTATTTTAATAGGTATTTTATTGCTTAGGGGTAGATTGTGACTACGATAGCCCTAACCCTAACCATAATCACAACCCTAACCCCTAACCATAACCATAACCATAATCCTAACATTAATCATAGCCCTAATCCTAACATAATCTTAACCCTAACCCTAACCCTAACCATAGCCCTATCCCTAACCTAACCCTAACACTAACCATAGTCCTAACCCTAAACATAACCCTAATCCTAATATTAATTATAAAACATAAACCCTAATCCTAATCTTAAAACTAAAACTTAACCCTAAACCTAATCGTAACCCTTAAATGAAATATATCTAACAATGTTACTTTGACAACAATCATTTTATAGATGGCTGGTCAAAATGACGGATGTGTACCAGGTTGACCCACTACTCCAGCCATTATCCAGCAGTGAGTCTTATATACCTAATATGGTATTTTTAGGATAGGTAATCTAAGTTTTAATTAATTGACATTATTAGTGTTAATTATATTAAATGCAATATATATATATATATATATATATATATATATATATATATATATATATATATATATATATATATATATATATATATATATATATATATATATATATATATATATCGATCTTCATGAGAGCTGATTATAGGCCAAAAGGCCTTGGTGGAGGCTTTTAGATTTTACTATAATATTGACATTATATGTATTAGGCGTCACAACAAAGATCTGATATTGAGTCTCATTGAGCGATGTTGGCCCATACGCATCATATTTTAGCTACCTGTTAGAGAGATAATGATCACATTAGCTGATGTGGCAGAGATTCTATATTGGTACGGAACCCTGTGTATGCAAAATTGATGATATTAGTTTGAAGAGCTGTCACGTCTCAGTCCTAAAATATCGAGGGAATAGCCACGTGGCAATGGCAAGCAACACAACTCCAATGGGCAAACCCAATTTAATGGACCCGTTAGAGTGCACTTAAGCTGTAATACATAAAAATGGTCTACAAATACCTGTCACAATTTATATATCTAATATCATCCACAAATAGTAACGAAATCACAAGAGACAAGTCCAGTCACAATAATATAAAATGATCTGTCCAATCAAAATAATATAAAAATATCACGGGGAACAACCCATTATCAAAATGGAAAGGAAAATAAATCCAAGTACAATATCCAGAAGATACTACAAGATCAAATATCCAAGAACACTAAGCATAAATAATGAATGGTAAGAATATTGTGTGCTCAAAAGAAGTCCTCCGGAACAACCTCGTCCTCAGCAACCTGTACATCTCCAATAATAGCACATATCCCGTAATCAATGATAAAAACTATATAATAGTAAATAGATATGAATATACAAGATGCACAATAGATACAAGAGATATATGTATAATAAGGAAATACTGGAAATAATACAATAATGAGCAATATGTCAATGAGCAAGAATACTAATGTCTAAGTGTGTGAGTACTAGCTTTAACATGTGATCGGCTTTGGAACTTGATACAAGAGATACAAGATTTATGGCCTGGCTAATCATACGTGCGGTGTATGATTAACACTATTCAAGATACAAGGTGGGCATGATCACATATCTACACTACATACTCCCCACCCCCGACTGGTATAATAGATCCAACCATGGTACGCTATGGCACGAGATTCTCCAAGAAGATATCGACTCTTCCGAGAATTAGTGTCTGTACATGTATAAGATAATCAATAAAATAAGGCATGCACAAGATACACCATATACCAAAGAATAACATCGCATGACGAGATCCGGATATACCAATCCGTGTAACCATCGCGTCAAGAGAACAAGGATATCTACACTAGATACAATGAACATAGAGGATATCATAAGTGAGAAACTATCAGAGAATGTACTCGCCTGAAGTCCAATGAATAGTCTCACAGATGTCTGACATGGTGCTTCGAAGACCTAAATATGGAATACAACATCAATACAAGGTTCCGAAAAAAATAAGTTAAACTAGTCAACTTCTAGGTCAATAAGTCAATTCTAAGTCATAAGTCAACTATGGTCAACTATGGTCAAACTATGGTCAACTATCTATTTCTAGGTTGCACAAGCCCATCACCAAAATATTGGGTCAAGATACTAAAGTCTAAGCCAAGAAACCGCATCTTAAATATTAGGATACCGTATCTCCGGATACGTAAATTCCAAGGTAACACCTCAAATATATATATATATATATATATATATATATATATATATATATATATATATATATATATATATATATATATCAAACAAATATTCATAATAATATAGAATCACAATTACAACATTAATTAGGTACCGTGGTTTTGAACCAACTTGGTATCTCAACAATAATCACAAACTTGATACCCAAACCCAATATCTTGGGTATCCCCCATTACCTTGGTTCCTCAAGGTAATCCCCAATACCTTATTATACTAACTACCCGTATATATATATATATATATATATATATATATATATATATATATATATATATATATATATATATATATATATATACTAAATATTATAAATATAAAGAAATTAGCAATTTAGAATACATTACATCGATATTAATACACACACACACACACACACACACATATATATATATATATATATATATATATATATATATATATATATATATATATATATATAAGTATAAGTATATAATCACACACACACACACACACACACACACACACACACACACACATATATATATATATATATATATATATATATATATATATATATATATATATATATATATATATAAGTATATAATCACACACACACACACACACACACACACACACACACACACACACACATATATATATATATATATATATATATATATATATATATATATATATATATATATATATATATATGTATATAATCTGCCAACTGTCGCTAAAAATTGTGCTGAAAAATCTGATATTCTGATACGCTGCCTCTTTAGTGACAGTTCTGCCTGTCGCTGAAACTGCTGTCGCTGTTGTTGCTGATTTCTCACTGCTGCTGCTGTTTTGGTGACGGTTTACAGCCGTCACCGATCTGCTATCGCTGCTGCTGCATATTTTCCTACTGCTGCTGCTATTTAATGACAGCGGATGCTGTCATTAATGCTACTGCCACTGCTACAGCGGCTGCTGCTGCCTCAATAAATGACAATGGCTGCTGTCATTAAACCCTCTGTCGCTAAAGCATGCAATATATATATATATATATATATATACCAATAAAACTATACATACACCCTCCCTATTATGTACATATTATATTACAACATGCACACACATACAAAAATACATTTATAATTATACATCTATGCATATGTATAAATAATCATATAGCAACTATATATAATATAATTATCCAATTAAATATACATATATACATATTTACACATAACACATATACTATAACATATGTATTTACACATGTAGATAAATAGCTACATAATATATATACTCTTAGTACATACATAATACATAGATCTAGGATACAAGAAGAACAAATATATATACTATAATATATATAATATCTATATATATATGCACAAATACAATCTTCATGAATTAAGAGCACAAGAATTAGATCTATATATAATTACACAACATATGGAGAGTATCACACCGTATCCTACTAGATCTATGATACGCATGTGACACGAGTCCACCACACATCCAATTGTACCCCGAAGGACACAAACAAGTCACATATATTATTTATGAACAATACGAAGAGTCAAATATAGATCTACGTGTCCGTGTCAAAATATGACATGTACAAAGTCCCGTGTCGGAGGAAAAAACTCCCAAATCAACATGTATCACCAAATTGTTGGGATACGACCTACACGTACCCAATTGTGGATACGACACAAGCTCCAAACACACAAACACATGCCAAATTGATCTATAGGATCAATTGACACACACAACAAATGTCAATCTCGGAATTCTCCCAAAATTAACACAAAAAGTACCATAACTTTCTCAATAGGCCTCCTATGAACACAAAACCAAATCCTATGGGTAGCCTATGCATATGGGTTAATTTTTCATGGTTAAAACTCAAATTTAGAACTTAATTTAAGGGAAAAACTGAATTATACCTATTGGGAGATGGATTCCCAATGAAACCTCCAATTGAGATAAAATTGTCTCCAACTTGTAGATCCTTGCTCCTCTTTGTAGATCCTTGCTTCCTCATTCTAGATCCTTACTTCTCAAGTCTCTAATGGTGATTGGGAAGGAATTGGAATAAAATTTGGTAGAAAAATGAAATAGGAATGAAGGAATTTGGTAGAGAAAAATTCTAGATCTAGTTTTGGAATGAAAAGAGGAGAGAGAAATTCCCCCTTTATAAATAGGCCGACCCCTATTTCCCCTCCCTCAAGCTACTATGTAATGACCATTATACCCCTTGGGGCCTCTCATGAAGAAATAATTAAGGAAGGAAGCTTCTAGTCTAATGATTTAATTAATTTAATCCATCTCCTTAACAATGGACTTTCTAAATGGGCTAAGTTCTAACCAATTGCAGGCTTGCTCGGTCTCTAAGTTAAAACCGAACAATTTAGTCGTTGGCCTGCATGGGTCACCACAAAAACCATGTCACGCCCCAGTCCCAAAATCTCGAGGGACCGGACGCGTGATAATGGCCAGCAGCACACACCGATGGACAAACCCAATTTAATGGATCCATCGGGGCATACTTAAGCTGTAATACAATAATAAGTAGGTACAATGATATAAGTCACAGTCTATACTAATCTCATCCACAACAGATAATCACAGATCAAATGCCAGAATAAATAAAAATAAAATAAACTAACAAAACTGATTAAAAGTGTCTCGGAGAACAATCCGAGAATAAGTCTGGTACATCAATGAAATAGACTGGAAATAAAATAACTATAAACTGAAATAAATGAGTATCTCAAGCCAATACTCAAGAGAAGTCCTCTGGTATAATCTCGTCCTCAGATCCTGGTTCTGCTCCAAGGTAGGCACCTGCTCCTGCTAATGCTAATGCTCTGGTCCCGTATACCTCGGGATAGATCTCGTCAGCTAATCCTGGGGACATAATCCGGATCCAGGTCCTCAGGGGACATAACAAGGTACAGAAAATACAAGCCAAAATAAAAGCAGTGCAGCAATAAATGAACAATAGGATAAATATATAACCAGCTAAGTGATATGCAAGTTGAGAGTTCTAGTCATACTCGGGCTGAGACTACTACAGGATCAGTGTCGGAGAGTATTTTCTCGAAGGGCCAGAACTGGTGCCATAGCTCTGTGTCAGAGACTAAGACACATCCAGATTATAATATATATAATATAATCAGCCTTTGATATGGTAATACTCTCCCCACCCAATGAAATCTCACGTCTCATGTCCATGACACGCAGGATCAAAACTAATGCAACAAGTCAGGATATAAACTAAGCATGTAAACTGTGTATGTCATAAACCTGTATCCTATACAGAATCACCATGAATATCTCAGAAAGATTCTGTCTCATGAATAGTGTCAAGTGTCCTGGGTATAATGTACTTGATAAGACAAGTACGAGGATATAAAAGGTCACGAATGTCCATCTCTAGATGACAATACACAACACCGCGTACGGTGTTGGCACCCGACTATAATCGGACGTTAAGTAAGTCACACGGTCCTAGGTTAAGCATGCACAACAATGTAAAGAATCAAGAAAAATATGTAACAAGACTGCAAAATTTGGCAAGGTACACTTGCCTGGGGTCCTGGCTCCAACTGTAGCTCTGGTCTCAGTGTGATCTGCAGGTACTACTCCGGTTGCTGAAATAAACATCACCATCAGTCTCAGAAAATATCAAATAGCTAGAAATGCCTGTCCTTACGTCCAATTTGGACACAGGGGCAAAAATAATATTTTCGGGTCAAAGCGGGGTCCACATGTGGGCCACTTTGCACCGGAAAGTGTGTCAGAGTCAAAGGTCTCCAAATTCGCCAAACTTAGTGTCAACAAGTCAGGAACGATGATACGAACCCAACGGAACTTCCAGAATTGGATTCCGATGAGCCGATCACAAAATTGCCCATCAAGTGGAGCCTGTGGGGCCCACGATACACAATTTTGTCAACGTTCTCAGAATCGAACCAAACTTGGGTTACAGGACCAGCGTATTGCTACGAGTCCGATGGCGTAAGTTTCGTCTTGATCCGACCTGTGTACACAAAGTTACAGCATATTCCAGAACAGACGGATACGGGACGTTGTCGGCGGATACGCGTTGATTTCGGTGTGCACGCACATCCAAATCAACTTCTGCGAAATCCCGCACGTCCGTATCAACGTCACGCACATTTCGATAAAGACCGCATGCGACCAAGTTGTCCTATTTGGCGGGGCGCACTCAGTTCCGGGGTAAAACAGGGCGTTGGTTTTCCTGTTTTTGGATCGCGGTTTGCGATCACCACAGGACGCGATGTACCGGACGAGTTGCACGGAAACCGAGAGGGTCATACAATCTACGCGACGCAAATAACGAAATCAAAAACGAAAATACGAGGAGAGAGAAAATGCTACCTGAACAGGGCTCCGTGAAGACCGATTTCCTGTGTCCTCGTGTCTGCTCGACACAGGATTTGTGTCCGGGTCTCTGTGACGGATCCTGCTGTGTCCGTGTTCGGTACTGATCGAGTCTGTATCCGGAGACAGCGGAGGACTCGTCGGCGGGGTCGACACGGCCGGGCTGTTGCTGGAGGGAGTCGTCGAGCTTCACCGGAGACGGCTAGGGCTTGCTGTGTCGTTGCAGAGGAAGGTACGGCGGAGGGGAGTCAGGCTGGAGATCGAGAGGTACAGCGGGGAGGTTCTGGGTGGCGGAGGAAGAGGGCAGAGGGCAGAGGGCAGAGGGGAGAAGGTCGTCGAGGGTGGACGGGGGTGACTGGGGCCGAGGGAGGAGACGACGTCGATGGAGTCGAGGACGGGCTCGTCGGCTGAGCCGCGGGACTCGGCGTGGCGTAGAGCAGCGGGTGGCCGTCAAAGAGGAGGAGCAGGTCGAACTAGGGTTCAGGCGTGGAGCGGGGGATGACCGGAGTGGCGCTGCGAGCGGCGAGGAGAGGGGAAGGAGAGTTGCGGCGGCGGCGGGGCGCTGAATTCGAGGGTATTTATTAGGTCGGAACAGTAATCCCGAGGGGAATCCGACTTAGGGTTTCGGTTTGGATTCGGGTCCGGGTCGGGCGGGTCGTGGGTTGGGCAGACCCGATCTGACCCGTTAAGTTCAGGGGTCAGGTCCAGTTTGGTTGGACCGGGTTCAGCCCGGTTTGAACCCGGTTCAACCCGGTTTGTTTTGGGTTTAATACGGTTTAATTATTAATAGTTTTTCGGACTTTAAAAATATTTTCGGAGTCCAATAAATTCACCAAAAATTACCCTATGTCTGGTTTCTCATTTTACACCATAAAATATTATTTCCATAATATTTTAATATTAATTAATAGTAATTAAAAATCATTTAATTAGACATACCTAGATTTTAATTACAGAAAATTCCAGAAAAATTCTGAAAAATCTAAATTAAAAATTCTTGAAAAATCAGGAGGATTATAATCTACCCCCCTTAAGAGGATTGTGTCCTCGCAATCAAAGAATAACCGGTCAACAGAGATGACACGGTTGCAAACATTATTCGAAGCACATTGCGATCAAGGAGAGTCAAGGTTGAGGGTGTAAGAATAATACAAAGGAAAAATTATTTCCCTAAGCATTAAAAGTTATGCAATCTCCCGTATAAAGGAGATTTAGAAGGCTACAGTTTAGAAAACTAGGTTATCACTAGGTTATCAATTATAAAAATATTCTAGGTTATAAAACATACTAGGTTATTAGCAAGTTCAACATTACTAGGTTAAGGCTAGGGTCACGAACCAATAGGCACGAGATAAAACAATACTAGAAACAGAAAAACTACAAAGACTTACGTGCATTAGCTACTCCATGAATCTGTGCGTCCTCCAAAGTTATCGCATAAGCTTGTCTGCGTCCTTGAGGGGGTGCCCTCTGCTGTTGCTGGGCCTGTTGGAAGGGTGCTGGTCGGGGTGCCAAAGGTGGCCTTGGTTGATCTTCTCCTGGTGCTGGTAGAGCTTGTTGGTTTGCCCTTGGTGCTCCTTCTCTACGCTCAGGGCAGTCCCTCACTGCATGTTGTCTGGATCCGCAACCTAAGCATAGTCCTAACCTGTGTCGGCATTCCCTGGCGAGATGGCCTGCTTTGCCACAGTAGTGACAAGTAGAAAGGACTATTACTTGTGGTGTAGATGCTTCCTGCTGTTGGTGTAGGTGAGGTCTCTTTGCAGCTTTTTCTTGTGGTGCTCTGGTTGTTGCTGATGTGGAAGGCCGCTTCAGACTGGTCTCTCTCCTGGTGACGCGCTCCATGCGCCGAGCTGCAGCAAGGACGTCCGAATAAGATGTGGACGCAATGGATCCAATTAGTTTCTGTAGCTCAATGTTCAGTCCATCGAAGAACTTCTCGGCCTTCTCTTCTTCTGTCGGAATCAAGGTAGGGGCGAAGCGACTTAGACGAATGAATTCCGCGTTATACTCTTTCACTGTCATAGTATCCTGAGTGAGGTGATTGAACTTGTCCCGAAGTTCTGATCGAGCGGTAGCTGGAATGTACATCTCCTGAAAGAGTCTAGAGAACTCCTCCCAGGTGACTCGGTCTGGTCCGAGCCGTGTCTCCTCAGATAACCACCAGTGATGTGCATTATCCGTCAATTGCATTCTGACGGCAGTCATCCAACGTTCCCTTGGAAGCTCAGCTGCTTCTAATTGATGTTGTGTGTTGGTGAGCCACTCATGAACTTCTGTGGGCTCCTCCTTGCCTGAGAAGGTGCGGGGCTTCAGCTGGCGGAAGTTGGTGATAGAGCCCGTCGGTTGCCGTTGAGTTGGTAGGTTGGCCTGCTCCAGTGCATTTACTATGCTGTTCCTTAAGTAATCTGCTTCACGACGCTGAGCTTCTTGATAAATATGCTGCTAGGCTTGCATTATTGCGTATATTATTTGGAAAATCTATTGCCTGTCCATAGGCTATCCTGGTAGGAATACAGGCATTGGTGGAACGGACTACGGAGGCGGTGGGATGTCATCACGCTGAAATCTAGAAGCATGCTGATCTGCTGGCTGCTTCGGTGAGTAGAGGGATCTCCACTCATCGGCGTCACTTCATCTTCTCCGTAGGTGGCTACAACACCTATTGGTGTGTTTGTTGGAGTTTCATCATTTGCTCTTGAATCCATTACTCTGCATCAAAAATAAACTATAAGAGGCATACTGGAATCAAGGCATGATGCAAGAAAATTTAATTCGAATACGATATAGATATCAAAACGTTTCAAGCAAGTGGATGAGATCCTAAAAACTTATCCTATTCTTATTGCAGGCTTGCTCGGTCCCTAAGTTGAAACCGAACAATTTAGTCGTTGGCCTGCATAGGTCACCACAAAAACCATGTCACACCCCAGTCCCAAAATCTCGAGGGACCGGACGCGTGATAATGGCCAGCAGCACACACCGATGGACAAACCCAATTTAATGGATCCATCGGGACATACTTAAGCTGTAATACAATAATAAGTAGGTACAATGATATAAGTCACAGTCTATACTAATCTCATCCACAACAGATAATCACAGATCAAATGCCAGAATAAATAAAAATAAAATAAACTAACAAAACTGATTAAAAGTGTCTCGGAGAACAATCCGAGAACAAGTCTGGTACATCAATGAAATAGATTGGAAATAAAATAACTATAAAATGAAATAAATGAGTATCACAAGCCAATACTCAAGAGAAGTCCTCTGGTACAATCTCATCCTCAGATCCTGGTTCTGCTTCAAGGTAGGCACCTGCTTCTGCTAATGCTAATGCTCCGGTCCCGTATACCTCGGGATAGATCTCGTCAGCTAATCCTGGGGACATAATCCGGATCCAGGTCCTCAGGGGACATAGCAAGGTACAGAAAATACAAGCCAAAATAAAAGCAGTGCAGCAATAAATGAATAATAGGGTAAATATATAACCAGCTAAGTGATATGCAAGTTGAGAGTTCTAGTCATACTCGGGCTGAGACTACTACAGGATCAGTGTCGGAGAAACCCATAGCAGTATTTTCTCGAAGGGCCAGAACTGGTGCCATAGCTCTGTGTCAGAGACTAAGATACATCCAGATTACAATATATATAATATAATCAGCCTTTGATATGGTAATACTCTCCCCACCCAATGAAATCTCACGTCTCATGTCCATGACACGCAGGATCAAAACTAATGCAACAAGTCAGGATATAAACTAAGCATGTAAACTGTGTATGTCATAAACTTGTATCCTATACAAAATTACCATGAATATCTTAGGAAGATTCTGTCTCATGAATAGTGTCAAGTGTCCTGGGTATAATGTACTTGATAAGACAAGTACGAGGATGTAAAGGGTCACGAATGTCCATCTCTAGATGACAATACACAACACCGCGTACGGTATTGGCACCCGACTATAATCGGACGCTAAGTAAGTCACACGGTCCTAGGTTAAGCATGCACAACAATGTAAAGAATCAAGAAAAATATGTAACAAGACTGCAAAGTTTGGTAAGGTACACTTGCCTGGGGTCCTGGCTCCAACTGTAGCTCTGGTCTCAGTGTGATCTGCAGGTACTACTCCGATTGCTGAAATAAACATCACCATCAGTCTCAGAAAATATCAAATAGCTAGAAACGCCTGTCCTTACGTCCAATTTGGACACAAGGACAAAAATGATATTTTCGGGTCAAAGCGGGGTCCACATATGGGCCACTTTGTACCGAAAAGCGTGTCAGGGTCAAAGGTCTCCAAATTTGCCAAACTTAGTGTCAACAAGTCAGGAACGATGATACGAACCCAACGGAACTTCCAGAATTGGATTCCGATGAGCCGATCACAAAATTGCCCGTCAAGTGGAGCTTGTGGGGCCCACGATACGCGATTTTGTCAACGTTCTCAGAATTGAACCAAACTTGGGTCACAGGACCAGCGTATTGCTACGAGTCCGATGGCGCAAGTTTTGTCTCGATCCAACGTGTGTACACAAAGTTACAGCGTATTCCAGAACAGACGGATACGAGACGTTGTCGGCGGATACGCGTTGATTCCGGTGTGCACGCACATCCAAATCAACTTCTGCGAAATCTCGCACGTCCGTATCAACGTCGCGCACGTTTCGGTAAAGACCGCGTGCGACCAAGTCGTCCCGTTTGGCGGGGCACACTCAGTTCCGGGGTGAAACAGGACGTTGGTTTTTTCTGTTTTTGGATCGCGGTTTGCGATCAACACAGGACGCTGCACCGGGCGAGTTGTACGGGCACCGAGAGGGTCATACAGTCTACGCGACGCAACTGACGGAATCGAAAACGGAAATACGAGGAGAGAGAAAACACTACCTGAACAGGGCTCCGTGAAGACCGATTTCCTGTGTCCTCGTGTCTGCTCGACATAGGATTTGTGTCCGGGTCTCTGTGACGGATCTTGCTGTGTCCGTGTCCGGTACTGATTGAGTCTATATCTGGAGACAGCGGGGGACTCGTCGGCGGGGTCAACACGGCCGGGCTGTTGCTGGATGGAGTCGTCGAGCTTCACCGGAGACGGCTAGGGCTTGCTGTGTCGTTGCAGAGGGAGGTACGGCGGAGGGGAGTCAGGTGGTCGACGGCGACGAGCTAGGGGGATCGAGGTGGAGGAAGGCGGCGGGTCGAGGGCGGCTATAGGGACTGGATTAGGGCGAAGGCGGAGGAGGAAGATGTCGAGCGGGGCTAGGGCTAGGGCACGGGTCGTCGAGTTAGGGTGGCTGGAGAACGAGAGGTGCAGCGGGGAGGTTCTGGGTGGCGGAGGAAGAGGGCAGAGGGGAGGCGGTCGTCGAGGGTGGACGGGGGTGACTGGGGCCGAGGGAGGAGACGACGCCGGTGGAGTCGATGACGGGCTCGTCGGCTGAGCTGCGGGACTCGGCGTGGAGCAGCGGGTGGCCGTCTAGAGGGGGAGCGGGTCGAACTAGGGTTCAGGCATGGAGCGGGGGATGACCGGAGCGGCGTTGCGAGCGGCGAGGAGAGGGGAAGGAGAGTTGCGACGGTGGCGGAGCGCTGAATTCGAGGGTATTTATTAGGTCGGAACAGTAATCCCGAGGGGAATCCGACTTAGGGTTTCGGTTTGGATTCGGGTCCGGGTCGGGCGGATCACGGGTTGGGCAGACCCGATCCGACCCGTTAAGGTTAGGGGTCTGGTCCGGTTTGGTTGGACCGGGTTCAGCCCGGTTTGAACCCGGTTCAACCCGGTTTGTTTTGGGTTTAATACGGTTTAATTATTAATAGTTTTTCGGGCTTTAAAAATATTTTCGGAGTCCAATAAATTCACCGAAAATTATCCTATGTCCGGTTTCTCATTTTACACCATAAAATATTATTTTCATAATATTTTAATATTAATTAACCGCAATTAAAAATTATTTAATTAGACATACCTAGGTTTTAATTACAGAAAATTTCTGGAAATTTTAGAAAATTTCTGAAAAATCTAAATTAAAAATTCTTAAAAAATCAGGGGGATTACAGACGGTGATCTGGAAAAATCCAATGGATGATCCGAATGATCACAACAAAACTTGATGTGATAGAATGGATTATCCGGCGGTGATTCGTGGAGATCCGACGGATTTTTCGAATACTTTTAGACAAAGTTTCCAAACGAATTACTATCCTACCTTGTTTTTGCCATCCATAACTAAGTGTTTACAATAAGTCCCCTAGACACTTACAGACTCAAGAAGACTATATAATGGCACAATCTTTAATCTTGGGTCTTCGAGCAACGTCTTGGGTCTTTTGAGGCTTGGAAAGTGATAGCGCTTGGAACGTAATGTGTCTTTTACAGGGATGATGAAGGATTGTATCTTATTGTGAATATCTGCAAATGGAGTTAGACTAAAACCAGTACGAGAGTTGATTATAACAGTTTATTAAAATCAGAAATGTGCCAACAGAGCAGGGTTTAGAGGATATAGCGTAAACGAAGACAACGAAGGAGACATCGAAGGATACAATACAAAGGAGAAGAAGACTAGGTCTTAGGGCATGTCTTCGTAGGTATTATAGAAGATTGACCAGAGGTGGACAATAGTTCATGTATGAGTTTATTTGGACATGTATGAGTTTATTTGGACATGTGACAGTTTATCAGTAATATGATATTTATTTATCTCTAAATTAGGAATCAAATCACAATAAAAAAAAATCATAATTTTAATTACAATTATAACATTCTTGATGAAATCATTCAAAAAGGATATACAAGTACAATATTTATTACGTTGATTAGTCTGTACATTTTATTTTGTTGTGTCCCAGTCTTCCATAATTACTGCAATGAAAATCTCTTGTCGACACTTCCCTCATCATGATACAGTTCTTTTTTTGGATATAACTGGTAGTTAGGATCATACACACAAGCAACAAATAAATTACCTTGATATCTAGATGTAAAAAAAAGTGCACCTTTGGGTAAACCATCGCTTATAAATTATCTATACATGTCTTGAAATAAATAAATATTCTTTAAAGATATTATTTTCTATCGTCTTTAAAAATGTTTGCTCCCGGAATTTGTTTCCAAAATTTTAAAAGCATATTTTCAAGACTACCATATATCAACATAACTACCATTAATTTCAGATAATGCAAATTTTTGGGCTTTCCAAGGTTTAGAATATATAATATATACACGATGATCTCTATGTATATCGTTACATTGTGTGCTGGACTATATGACTTGTTATCTATAATTTTACTTATTTTTAACCCATGCAATAATAGCTAGTGGATGACGTCCTCCTGTAAATCCACCTGAACATGAATGTCGAGCTTCTAATATACGAATAACAAATGTTTTGTCATCACCAATTGCTCTAGCGTATACTCTCAAACTATAATTTGGAGAGTCACTTTGGGAATTGTTTGCGTTAGATGAACAATTAAATTATATCTAACTCCTATATCACTAATACAAATTTCTAAATTCAGAAGGAGAATCAACAATTTTTCAACAAATAATTCGGGAGTAATAACATCTAAATTATCATCATTATCATTTAAATAATAATCCAAATCTTCAATTAAATTATCACTACTTTTATCATCAAGTTTTCTTTAATTTGGTTTGCAGAACTAGGACAAACATTAAATTGTTGGATGTTAGAAATTTTTTAACTACTTGAAATAATATTTGTGTCAATATTTGGTAATGATGGATTAATATAAATCTTTATACAAAATGAACCTAAATTACTTGGAATAATAAAATTATGTGCTTCTTCACTATATATTAATAAAAATGTATCGTTAAAAAATCACGTTATTATGAATTCATATCTGATAGAAAACGTTCGTTAATAATATTCTGTAAATTATCTAATGTGATATTTTGATACGTGAAAAAAAAATTATGTTTTATCTTCTACATAAGATAATTTATTTAGTGTATCTCTATGAAAGAAAATTATTGTTAATATTTGATCCATGGTCAACGTCTTCTGAATAGAGTGTGGGGTATTACAACAAAGAACATCTGAATATTGATAGGAAGAGAGTCTGGAAAGTAAGTTTGGAAAGAGAGATTGGAAAGAGGAAAATTTTGTGAGAGTCTGGAAATATGAAAGAATTGTGAGTGAGTGAAAAATGTGAAACGAAAATAAAGAGTAGAAAACTATTCGGTGAAAACTATCTATTGTAAATACAACCGTTGAGCCACTTTTTACTTCTTTTTCTTTTTCTTTTTCTTTTCTCCCTTAACCTAACAATTACGCCCACTGCACTGCAGTGCACTCTTGGTTAGAATTTATTTTAACACTCAATCAAAACAAACAAAAAATGTCCTATTGAATGATGTTTCAATGCTTCCATCTTAATTTCAGAAAACGTTGTTCCCTCACTACCATTTCAGCAAACATTTGTTCTCTGTACAAAATTTTCTGAAATATAAATATTATATTAAAATTTTCAAATAAATAAAATAAATAATTTTTTAAATTACATTATTTGTTATAAGCCAAAATTCTTCTTTATTGATATTTTCTATATACACAACGAGTTTAGCCCATAAGCTGAAGCCTAATTTTCTAAAAAATTCGGATCAACCTGAAGCCGATCCAGGCGCAGCCTGACCCGAAAATTATCGACTACTAGGCCGTGCTGGATTTGAGTTCTAGAAATTTGGATCCAGCCCAACCTAATTAGGCTTGGACTTCAAACCGGGCTGACCTGGTCCGGCCTAAGCTCGATCAAACGCAGAACGCCCAGCCCGGCCCAATTGTTATTGTTTACTTCGTCAAGCCGCCCCCCAACTACCACCGCTGCCAATGTAATAGTATATAGTACTTTCATCCACTCACTGACAACATCACGGGAGATCCAGACAGTTCAGCTCGAATCTGGACGCAGCGGAAGCGCACCAACTCCAACGAAATGCTCAAGCTCTGTGCGTCGCCATTGGTGGGCCCGGCCGAGCCCTCGCTTGCCTTCCCCCTCCGCCGCCGATCGTCCCCCGCCGCGTTCCGGAGCTCCGTGGTGAACCTCTCCTCCTCCTCCTCCGCAGAGTTGTCCGTGTCCGTGTGGTCGGCGGCTGCGGCGGCGGAGGAGAGGAAGCTAGGGGAGAGGATGAGGCACGGGAGGCTGCTGGAGGACGGGCTCTCCTACAAGGAGAGCTTCGTCGTCAGGTGCTACGAGGTGGGGATCCACAGGACCGCCACCGTCGAGACCATCGCCAACCTCCTCCAGGTGACGATTCCACTCGATTTTCGTTCCTTGGCGAGCCGTAAAGTCGCGATTTTGGCGCTCGATTTGGGAGGGGGGGGGGGGGGGGGGGGGGGGGGGTCGTAATTTGAAATTCGTCTTTCGTAGATTTTTGATTTGGTTGAGATTTACTTGTATGTTTGGATTGGAAAGAGAAAATAAAGCTGCTTGTTTTAAACGATGAATTTTGTTTCTTGTTGGTGTTGTTAATTTGGTTTCTTTTAGATTTTTTTGGATTTTTTTTGGATTTTTTTTCACTTTTGAGTTGGATTCAGCATGTTTTTTTGTAGCTGTTTACAACTGAGGAATTTCGAATCTGCAATCTTGACTCTCAATTCGGGGAATTAGGAGTTATCATAAAAATAGGATCAATTTAGTTTCTTTTATATTCGGGAGTTTTTGTTCACTTTGATGTGGATTCAGCATTTTAGTAGCTATTTAAATTGACTTTGCTTGATCTTAGATACTGTTTTTTTTTTTTTGACTGAGAGTAAAGATTATACATTATAAGGATACTTCTTTATGTCTGTAATGTTGAGTAGATTCTCCTTGGTCTTGAATTGTAGCAGCCACAGCAATCAAGACTTATTTTTGGTTCAGTGTGGATTCACGAGATTGGTGTGCAACTTATATAGATATCGTGACACGGAGTTGAATTCGGCATCTACAATTGTATGTTGGAGCGTCCTGCACAAAATAGCATGTGACATGGAAAGCATTTTCCCAAGAGAAAGATAACTCAAAAGCAACTAGGCAATCCAACTTCCATTGACTTCCCGGAACTAGCTGCCATTGAATCAGCTGGTTCTGGCTAATAATATTAATATTTACTGTGTAGACCATGTTTGACTCGTCAAGTTCCTATTGAAATAGGATCTACACAAGGAAAAGCAGTAGCCAATCCTTGGTTATTAAGGGCATCCCGAAAATATCCGGGTCGAAATATGGCTTTCAAATTAAGTTCCTAACTAGTAGATCTTGGCAAAGGAAGTGACGATGCCATACACATTGGAATATGGATACGACAAAATCATTCTAATAAGTACCTTGTGTTAGAATTGAGAAATTCGTGTGTCTGTTTCCTAGTTGGCTAGTTCAATTAAATGTTAGATATTGTTATCTGACTTGATTCTGCATCTGTTAGTCTTATTATTGGTTTCTATTCGGGGTGAAGTTTGAGATAGGTGTTGCTTCATATTGCTTTATCCTTTTTACAAACTACAATGGTTATTGATTGTTTTTTTCCTATATATTGCAAGCTAGGTTGCATAGATATGGACACAGATTCATATATCGAGACACCGTACTAATACGAAATTCGGTATTTTAGAAAATTTGGGATCCCTTCTATATATATATTGTTCAAATCAACGGTTAAAATTAGATAGTTTAAACAAGATCCAACAGTTGATAACATGAGGATGAAAAAAATATGGATCTCTTCTCATATATATATATATATATATATATATATATATATATATATATATATGTCCCAGATCCATGTGGCAACCCCAAGTGTGTATTTGAATATAAGATTCTTCTTTTATTAATTTATACACATGGAGAGTGGTAGTCCATGTGGTTAGTATGATAGGGTGTTTTACTAGAGGACGATGTTCAAAATCTCCGAGACACATTTGCATTTTTGTCACTCATTTTTTGAAAATTTTCCTTTGGAGTTAGGCACCGAAGGGGCTTAGCGACTCGGACTCGGAACACAAAGTGGCGTTTGATGATGCACTTTGCAGCACAGAAGGTTTAGCGGGGCGAAACGGGTTCAACGGGTCGTGTATGACTACGGTTCCACGGGGAGGCTGCTCCCACGGAACTTAGGTTCTTGCAAGGAGTCAACTCCTACGGAACCTAAGTTCTCGTGGGACTGGTGCTCCCGTAGGACTGCAGCTCCCGCGTGATCGTGCTCTCCCGGAACGACTGTTCGCGTGCTTCATGGATGTAATTGTCCACTTAGTGGGGGTTACTGTTGTAACCGCCCACTAATGGAGAGTTACTCTTCGGATTTTGTAGTGGGCTGCTGGGGGGTTGGCTCCCCTATATAATCTCTAGTCTTTCTATTTTTGAGTTAGAGAATATATGCTACGAGAGAAGAGTTTGCAGCATCTTTTGAAGCAACGAAGCTTTGTCCATGCAAGAGTGATGAAGGAGCGTTCCAGAAGTTCATTTCTTTAAATTTGCTAGTTCATGAGAGCTGATCGACGAAAAGGGTCGAATATTGTTTTGAGCAATGGTGATCTTAATCACTCTAGCAAGAGTTTCTGCATACTGTTTTCATCTTATGTTTCTTGTTGTAGGAACTGTGTTGCAAGTTTGTAAGCTTTACATTTCCAAAAGTAATCTTTCATTTTCATTGTTGTTGTAATATTCGGTTTTCAACGTACTTTTGTACAATCTTTGCTAACCCGACAATCATATATATATATATATATATATATATATATATATATGAAAACATATTTATGTGCATGTTTTATACATTAGATCATAATAATATCTATATTTAAGTATGGTTTGGGTAGTCATTATGTTCCAATTTTTTTTATAGAAAGGATTAATATTACTTTCTCGTATCTCAATTATGTTTGTGAAGATCACGAACATGTCGGACTTTGAATTTGTTTTTGGCCCCTTTGGAGCCTGGGCATAGACGAGTCATTACTGATAAGAATGTCGAAGAAGTATCTTGTGCATTATGTGTCGGTATCAGACACGGGTATGGTCCTCCCTAGGAGTATCGAGAGGATCCGTGCCAACATAGATTGCAAGTAGAGTAATTTTTAAGTCTTCTTAGTTGTCCGTTGCTAAGTTCATTGGCTTAATTACAACTAAATATCCTGAGCTATTCCAGTTTTGCAAGTTAAGACCTTAAAGTTTCATAATTTACATATTAATATTCTAAACTATTGAGAAGTTGCAAGTTGGTACCCTCCCAAAAAACGAAAGGTGACTTTTTTTGGACCTATTTAGTATTTACCCCTGACCAGGGTGCCTCGCGAGGCCAGGGACATGAACTCAAGGGCGGCGATGAGCATCGTGAGGACCGTCATCCCGAGGATTTGGACACTGGACACAACAAAGAGGTCAGGGGAGGTATTGTCGGTCTCGCCTCAGACCTCGAAAGGAGGGAATGAGTCAGGGAGTTATTGAGGTCACACCGTGATGGACAAAATAGGCAAGCGAGGCTGCTGGTGGGTCAGGTATTCATGACGATGATGTCGAGGTCTCATCCAGGACTGCCCCGACTTGCCTGGCATAGAGGAAGCGACATGATGGCTGTCCAACGCTCGACCATAAGAGATGGTGAGAGCTTGGTCGTGCAAGGACATGGGAGATGCTGCCTGAGGTAGCAGGAGACAATAGAGGCTCTTTCTCTGAGGCAACATGTGGAGGGCATGGCTGGTTCGAGCTCACGACCAGAGGGAAGGTGGACGGAGGAGACATGGGTGTTCCATGGTCCCAACGTGACAGATAGAGGAGGTTGCCTAGGCTCTTGATTGCGTGCTACTCAGGACAAGGGGGTGGGAGTTCTGGAGGTGCACGAGGGAAGCGAGGCTAGATGCTATCGTTGCGGTGGCACCAATCGGATCTAGGGTGTTCGTTGGTGTGGGGAAAAGCAGAGGAGAGGAATAGAGGCTCAAGGCTGAGCTACGACAGTCGGGATCTAGCTATAGAAGCTTTGGGAGAGGAGAGCTCGACGCCTTGCGATCGCGGCTGCTTAGGTAAGGACTCGAGCTTAGAGGGGCGTTGAGCCCTGGTTTCAGAGGGGAGCTTGAGATGGGTTAGGCGGCGGGTAGGAGCTGGTCTTGGCGGCGGACAAACGAGGAAAGGGAGGTGGAGAAGGAGATTAGTAACTGGGATTGGGAATCTAGGTTTAGGGTTAGGGCTTAGCCCCTGATGAGATTGATGACGGGGAGAGGGAGAAGGAGATAGGGTGGGGGGAAAGGGATAGGGAGGAGAGTGTAGGGTTATTTTCAACATTTTGTACTGTCTGTCAACACCGTCAGTGTAGCACTTGCCTAATAATAGTTTAGTGTATTAACATGTCAAATATCAAACTTTACAGAGATAGTTCAGGCTATTTAATTGCAACTAAGCGTAGTTTATTTAATATTTTTGTTTTCTTTTGGTATTTGATGTTGTTGTTATTTCTCTTTTACAAAATTCAAACTAAGTACCAATTTGTTTCTGCTAGCTGCTAGATTTGGTTGGGATTCGCAATATTCATAGTCAACATGCTATTTTCAAAGCATTTTTTGTGCTAGTAGTATGGTTGAGGATTTGCTACCCCCTTATTCTGGACACTATCTTCAATTATCCCCTTATTTTGGGTACGACCTGGGGCTATCCCCTTAATTTGGTTACCATCTACAGTATCTGACATCTGTTAGAGCACCCAACCAGGCTCATGACCCCCCCTACCATTGAATGACCCAGTTATCCAGGATAATTTCTTTGGGATGTCTGCAGAGATGACGTGAACTGTTAAGGTTATTTGGTACGTACTTATTTTCTTTTTGGTGGATGTTGATTCTTTTTTGATGAGTTGTTGGGGACTTGTTTACATTGTGCTTTTAGTTGGTGGAGGTTGAACAGTGACCTAAGTGAGGCACTTATTAATCGCAACTTCTTTTACAGTTTGGTTGTACCGAAGTCATCACTTCCTACAAGCACACAGTACAAATCAGCTTTATCCCCTTAGATTCGTGATCTCACTTTGGAAAAAGAACAATAAGACATACTTAATTACTCTTAATCATTTAAGCTTCAATTAATTGGTGTAGTTGTAAGGATATAGTTGCAGTAGATAAATGGTGTGGAAAATAAATATTTGTTTAAGTATACGAACCCAAACCTGAAGATAATACCTCTTCCATCCCCTAGATGTCATGTGGATTAACTTGAACTTTTGAACTTAATCGCCCTTTACTGAAGATTTAACTTGAATTAACTCGTCCAGTCAACTTTTGAGTAAATCCATTTATACCATTAGCTGAAGATAATTATGAAGTTGTTGGTTCTACCAATTAGACACTACTCTTTATGAACAGTCCACATTGTCAACTTTTCTATGAGAAGTAATGAGCTATCAGTTTATTGTTTACTAGATAGTGCTTGGATGCCATCCCAATTTACACTAATTTCATTGATTCATTGCAGGAAGTTGGCTGCAACCATGCACAGAGTGTCGGATTTTCTACAGATGGGTTTGCCACAACCACCACAATGAGAGAACTTCACCTCATATGGGTGACGTCCCGCATGCATATTGAGATTTATAAGTATCCAGCCTGGTGGGTTGTTGAGACTTACATTGAGCTACATCTTGCAATTCTTACTTCACGATCTCTTTAAAGCTGATTGCATGCTTTTGTTTAGGGGTGATGTTGTTGAAATTGAAACATGGTGTCAAAGTGAAGGGAGAATTGGCACTAGACGTGATTGGATTATGAAGGATTTGGCTACTGGTTCTGTAATTGGTAGAGCCACCAGGTAAGTTAGTTTCAGAAATTTATATACTTGCTAATCTGTATTCTAATTAAAAGAAATAATTAGGATAACCTTATGGTCCTTGCTATTTCCTTGTATTAAGTATTAACACGAGTGGTGAATGCATTTTGCTAGATATGTTAATATAATATCATATGAATATTTATAGAATATTTTGGAGTAATTGTTATATTTTTTATTGATAATCTCTTGGCTATTTATAGCCTTACAACCCTTCATCTTACATTAGTACCCCATTAAAAACCCCTGTAGAATATTCTAATATCCCAACAAATATACCAAGAATATTCTAATATACCAAGAATATTTTAATATACCAACACTCCTTCTCAAGATGGACGAAAGATATTCACTAAGCCAATCTTGTTACATCCTCTAATCATATCTGCAGAGCTAAGTCCCTTGGTCATACTGTCTGTTACCTGCTCCTTGGTTGGAACATAATCTAGCTCCAGTAGTCCATGGTCCAACTTCTTCTTGATGAAGAATCTATCGATCTCGATGTGTTTTGTCCTGTCATGCTGCACTGGATTGTTGGCGACACTGATGGCTGACTGGTTGTCACACCACAACTTCATCTTGGCTCCTTGATCCAGCTTCAGCTCCACCAGCATACTCTTCAGCCATAGCAGCTCTGCAACTCCTAAGGCCATAGCTCTGTACTCCGTTTTAGCTGTCGATCTGGCTACCACCGACTGCTTCTTACTTCTCTAAGAGACCAAGTTGCCTCCTACAAATATGCAATAGTCTGAGGTAGACCTCCTGTCATCAGTACAGCTAGTCCAGTCAGAGTCACAGTAGCCCTCGATGCTCAAGTGATCATTCTTCCTGAATATCAACCCCTTTCCGGGGACACCCTTCAAGTATCTCAGAATCTGGTACACTGCGTCCATATGACCCTTCCTTGGGTCATGCATGTAGCGGTTCACCACACTCATTGCAAAGCAGATATCAGGACGTGTGTGGCTCAAATAGATTAACTTGCCCACCAGTCTCTGGTATCTGTCTCGGTCAACTGGTTCTCCAGCCTCAGCATACAGCTTGAACCCCTGGTTGATTGGCTTCGCTGCAGGTCTGCATCCCAACATCCCTGTCTCTGTGAGAAGGTCCAGCGCATACTTCCTCTGAGAAAGAACAATCCCCTCTGCATCTCGAGCAATCTCAATCCCAAGGAAGTACCAAAGAAGGCCAAGGTCCTTCACCTCGAACTCCTTGCCAAGCTTCCCCTTGAGTCGGGCAATCTCCTGCTCATCATCTCCTGTGATAATCATATCGTCCACATACACCGTAAGCATGGTGATGTGGCCTCCACTCCGATGGAAGAACACAGTATGATCAACATTGATCTGCTGATATCCCATCCCTATCATCGCCCTTCTGAATTTGTCAAACCACGCTCGAGGAGACTGCTTCAGTCCATAGAGGGACTTTTTCAACCTGCAGACATTGCCCACTATCTTATCAGTGCAGAATCCTGGTGGTATCTCCATGTACACTTCCTCCACTAGATCTCCATGAAGAAACACATTCTTCACATCCAGTTGGTGTAGCTTTCATTCACAATTCGCTGCCAAGGAAATCAGGGTCCTGACGGTACTTATATTCGCCACTGGTGCAAAGGTCTCATTATAGTCAATGTCGTATGTCTGACTGTATCCTTTTGCCACCAGTCGAGCCTTGTAGCGCTCTACTTTTCCATCTGGGTTCTGCTTCATAGTAAAGACCCACTTGTATCCGACTGCCTCTTCCCCTCTGACAGTTTTACTAGTTCCCAAGTGTGGCTCTTTTCAAGAGCTCTTAACTCGTGCATCACCGCTTTCCACTTTAGATCGTTCTTGGCAACCTGCCAATTGTTAGGTACAATAATACTATCTAAAGCTGCTATGAATGCTCCATGAGAAGAGATGTTATTATATGAAACAAACTGAGTAAGGTCCCAACCATATCTATCAGGAGGATTTCTCGTATTGCTGCGAGTGGTCCTCCGTACTGATAATGGTGTGGGAGGAGTAGGAAGAATGATATCACCTGAAGGAGAATCTGGTGGTGGTGGTGTAGGTGTCTCAGGAGTTGAGATTGATGCAGGCAAGGGACTTGGCAATGACACTATAGGTTCTGGTCCTGCAGTTTGCTTCCTTTTCCTGCTGTAGGTAAGTAACTCTCCCTGAGCCGTGGGCCTAACACCTCTCATCGCCTCCCCCTGTTCCTCTTCACTCTCCTGCTCCTCCTCAAACGTTCCTCCATGTCATACTCCTAAATCGGTCAGCACACTCTCACCAATCTTCCTCTCTCGTCTCATACTCTTAGTATCAGGTGAGTTGCTCATGGATGAGGTTCCCTCCTGACAGTAATATGGCTCAAACTTCCTGAAGTGAACATTCATGCTCACAAACTTCTTCTCTGGTGGGCTCCACCACACGTACCCCTTCTGAGTCGCCGAATAGCCCACGAATACACACTTGACTGCTCTGGGGTCAAGTTTTCCAACAGACGGTCTGTTGTCCTTCACAAAACATACGCAGCCAAACACCTTTAGTGGGAGTATCCCACTATTATTTTCTTGCAATATCTCACATGGAGACTTCCATTCCAGTACCCTCGAGGGCATCATGTTTTGATCAATTGAGCTGCTATCAATACTGCATGCACCCACAGACTCTGTGGGGCATTCATGGCGATCATCATGCTCATTGCCATCTCCATAAGGTGTCTGTTCTTTCTTTCTGCAATTTTATTCTGTGCTAGTGTGTATGCACAGGTGGTCTGATGCAGTATCCTTTGGGCTGACAGGTATTCCTCAAGTGCTTTGTTGGTATACTATGTTCCATTGTCAGACCTTAGTACCTTCACCACTGCTCTGTACTGAGTCTGAACATGTTTATTAAAGTCCCGGAAACAGGCAAAGACCTCACTCTTATTTTTCATCAAATACAGCCAGGTGACACGGGAGGAACAATCGATAAAAGAGACGAAATACTTGTAACCATTCATAGTAGTTGTTGCGTACGACCCCTAGACATCAGAATGTGTAATATCAAAAACAGAAGAGCTCCTATGGCCCGCACCAATATATGAGCTCTTAGTAAGTTTGCATAGGCCACATGCATCACATACTAGTTTCTCCTTATTTGCCTTCTCATAAATAGATGGATACAATCTACTCAAAATACCAAAAGAGGAGTGCCCCAACCGCCTGTGATGGAGTATCAGTCTATCCTCGACACTCATCTTTGGTCCTCCCATTCCTGCCCTTTCTGCTACAGACAACAATGCCGAATCCAGTCCTTCCCGATCCAGGTACCACAGTCCATCATGCTAAGTGCCAATCCCAATTCTTCGACCCGTCTCCTTCTCCTGGAAGATCACCTTAGAAATATCAAAAGGGACAATGCATTTTAGTTGGAGGATTATAGAATTAATGAACAAAAGACTGACTGGAAAATAAGGAGCATATAAAACATTGGATAATCTTATTGAACCTGTACAATCGACAGTACCCTTACCGACCACTAGCTGGAAAGTACCATCGGCTGTTTGAATGCTGTCTGCAGATGCCAGGTGAGTGTAGGAAGAGAACTCACTAGCATTCCCTGTCACGTATCGAGACGCACCCGAATCGACAATCCAGTCCGACGATCTAAGGGAAGACATAGATGCAAGGGCGAGTGAGTTATCAGTACCTTCCGATGGATGGGCATACATGGCAGCGTTGCCTCTGGCAAAGACTGAGGTGGACGCCTTCTCAGTCCCACTTCTCCATCGCTTGACGCTCTCTGCTTTCTCCTGAGTACTTCTAGCATGCCCAGTAGTGCCTGATCCTCCTCAGTATAAGCACCATTAGCTCCCTCCTCGCCTTCTGCTACCAGCAGGTTCGTCCGATAACCTCCTCGACCACCCCGTCGACCCCCACGACCACGACCACGTCCTCCAAACTGTTCACGTCCGTCACCTGAATTTTTCTCCTTGGGTGGTTTGGTGCAAGCATACCTCATATGGCCCACCTTCTCGCAGTTGTAACACTGTCGGGGGTCTCCCTTAGGTCCTGTGCCACCTGAATTGGTAACCGCCAGTGCTGTCTTCACTTCAGGAGGACCACCTGTCCCTGCCTGTAGCTTGATACGAGTCTCCTCCTGGATCATGGCCGAGATAGCCTCCTCGAGTGTAGGAATCTTCGGTTGGGCTAGAAGTAGTGTCCTCTGAGCAAACACTGCGGCCAGCCCCTTAAGAAACTTCATCGTCCTCTCCTGCAGACATACCTCTCCTTACACTCCGGGTCCTCGCAGCTCGTCCGATCTGAGAAGTGATCATAATCCAACCACGGACGCTCCAACTCCGTGGCATACTCCTGTACTGTCCTCTCCCTGTACGATGTCGTCGATCTTTCCCAAGGTTTAAAGTATCGGCCGATACCGATACGTATCGGCCGTATCGGATCGGATCTTGCCTTGGCCGATCCGATACCGCCCAAAAAAATCGGGATCGGCCGATTCATTGAGGGAAAATATGGTATCGGGCTGTATCGACCGATACGGGCCGATACGGGACCGATACGGGCCGATACTGGCCGATACAGGAAAAAATCAGATCAGATCATCACAGGTACTTTAACAAAGTAGATGTTCTACAAAAAGCCAAAAAAAGTAGAAATTGATTCCAGACATCAAATCCAACAGAGAACAATAATGAAAAACCAAAATAGTAGGAAAAAAAACTATAAATAAAGGCAAATTCTTCTACAGACACACACAAAACATAAATTACTAAAAAAAATTCTCAAGGACTCAACATACCTCATTTTCCAGAAGATAATCTTCCAAGAACCCCTTTCTTCTTCGCCTTGCCGCCTCTTCCATCGGAGAGGGGAGGGTCTTTAGGTTTTGGTCAGATGAAAAGAAGAAAAAAAATAGCAGAGAAAAAAAAGGAACAGCAGTTGCAAGTGTTCTCTCTCATCTTAAAATATATATATATATATATATATATAGGGTTGGTGATGTGCAAGTGTTCTCTCTCTTATATATCGCATGTAAACCATTCAGCAAGGATGACTATTGTTTTATTCAATTATAATAAAAATAAAATAAAATACACTTAAATGATGCATAAATATGTAAAATATTTTTCTATTTTTTACTAATTTATTAATAATTATTTAAATATTGCCGATACAGTCGATAACAAAAAATCCGATACTCCGATCCGATACCGTCGATACTGCCGATACATATACTCATACAAACTGTCCGATACCGATACCGAGTTTTTGAACCTTGATCTGGAAAACCCTCAAGTTATTCCTCACATAATCATAGGTTCTCCTCAACTTCTTCCACACGTCTTTTACGCTCGTCCGATCTGAGAAGTGATCATAATCCAACCACGGGCGCTCCAACTCCGTGGCATACTCCTGTACTGTCTTCTCTCCCTGTACGGTGTCGTCGATCTCCCATTGATCTGAAAAATCCTCAAGTTATTCCCCACACAATCATAGGTTCTCTTCAACTTCTTCCACGTCTTTTACAAACTCAAGGCCATCCACTGTGGCGGCGATCGACTGGACTAAAGAATTGAGGAGCCAAATATATACCACCATATGAGTGGACTTCCACTCGTCGCGTCCTGCTGAGCCCTCATCCGGCTCTGTCTTCTCTCCTGACAAGAAATCCTTCAGGTTCTTCCCTGCGATGGTTCTCCTCACCCGTCGTGACCAACTCAGGTAGGTGGCCGGTCCATCAAGCTTCAGATCGATGGATGGAAGCTCCAACTTCGCCAATGTTCGTGTCGCGCTCTCACCAGCCGATAGTTTTATCAGCTTCATCAACGTTGCGACCTCCACAGAGTCCAACTTCTTGATGATCTCCTCTATCGATCCTCCTCTTCTCCGATCACCTCACACCCGTCCCACGATTCACGTTCGTCCTCTTCGTCCTCTCCTAGACCCGATCATGTCTCTCCTCCATCAGATTTAGGCCTTCAATGTCAACGTCTGGAACGACCCGCGGGAGACGCCAGGAACTGCGGCAGAAGGCTCCGCGAGAGTCGCGGCTTCGAGGTGGTTGTGGCGGACGAGTGGCGACGGTGGTGGAGGGCGAGCGGTGCGGCAGCGGTGTTGGCGGGCGACGCGGCAGCGGTGGTGGCGGGCGGTGTGGCAGCGGTGGTGGCGGCTAGGGTTTGGGAGGTGGTGGCTAGGGTTTGAGCTTTGATACCATGTAGAATATTTTGGAGTAATTATATTTTTTATTGATAATTTTTTGGCTATTTATAGCCTTACAATCCTTCATCTTACATTAACACCCCATTAAAATCCCATGTAGAATATTCTAATATACCAACAATATTGCTATTGATGAGCTAATGAAATAACCTATGCATTTAAATAGTTGGGTTATGTTACACGCAAAATTTGGGGCCACTTGCTGATATTTTTTCGTTTATTGTTGGTGATGGATATATTTGATAAAAGACAAAGTTATCAAAATACACAGTGAGAACATGTAGGGGATGCTTGTGCAGTTGTGCGCAAAAGAAAATTGTAGAGATGTTTACTGGTTGTACCACACTGCATAAGTTTAGGTGCCATGCATTGTAGGATATGTATCCCAACTCACCAAATTTTTTCCTAGGTCAAGCCGCTTAAGAAGTGAATAATCGGACGTGTGATAAGCTGATAAGATGATTAAATGAATGCCTGCTTAAGAAGAATTCATGCATCATTGTAATTGCAATTAAGCAACATCTTAATTTGATAAAAAGCTATGAACATAAGAATGCCGCTCAACATTACTATTGGATATTGTAAATATTTAACCCTCAACCCTCATAGAACTTTAGATTTTTGGTGCAGTGGTAGGGACTTGACATGGTATTTAAGCAACCCAGGTTCAAGTCCTTCGGTACGCATTTTAAAAAGATTTGATAAAACAAAATATAACGCAATGTGAATCCCCCTCGTGCCAATAAAATTGACCTTCAACATGCTGGACGTATTGGAATATAATAAATATTTAACCATCAACCCTTGTCACGACTAGGGTTCAATAGCCCCCACTTTAATGATTACATTTTCTTTAGTGTACTACTTTAGCCTATGAAGCACTTATACACCATTTGGATGGTGTACCCGTGCCAGATATCTTACCGGGTACCAGTATTCCTTGGGTACTCACGAGTACATGTTGAATATGTACCCAAGATTTTATTTATTTGTATTTTTAATTTTGCGTTCTTAATGTGTATTTCTTTGGTACTTCATAGGTATTTTTTAGTGCAACTCATTTTATCTAACCCTTTAAAATATATCTTTAAAGGGATCGTCATTCCTTTACTCTTAGTCGTAATGCATCTTATAGATGATTATAATTTCCTATAGCAAATTGTATCATCTTACCTATTCGTCTAGACTCTTTATAATCTAGGAGAATTTGGAGGGTGCTCTTTGGTTGCAATAGCTTAAACTGCAATTCAAAAGGTAGGCCTATCTATCTGCCAACTTGCCACCTAGGTTTTATTACATGACCGTTCATGCTCGTAGCTACCTTAGCTAGGAATTTGACACCAACTTAGAGTCTTGACGTTAGGGCGACAACTGGTCATAAAACTTTATCAAATCTTATATGGAGCTTTATTATGCTCCATAGCCAACCCAATTCTGATGGGAGACGGCTTAGATGACGATTATGATTATTTAAAATATAAATTTACTACTTCTAATTTAGAAATCAAACTTTCTTTATTTAAAACTTAACTACATAATTTTCAAACTAAATTCGTTTGATGACTACTGACGAAAGAAATTTAGACATAGCTTTTAGTTATGGAGTCTCAAAAAGATGCATTACTAGTATACTAGTCTTATATATATTGCCGTATCGACGTACTGGACCAATGCTTCATAGACTTTAGCCCTTCATTTGCAATTTGTCACCATATATTAGATTAAAAGTATGGTGGTCTCATAATGTTGTTCATGCTTCTGGTTCAAGTAATCCTTGTATTGTCTTTCATGACCATATTCTTCATTACATGGATATTAACTCATTTTTGGTGATTTTCACTTTGATATATTTTCCCTTTAATTCTATATTTTGTGTTAAAATGTTGAGACAGTAAATGGGTGATGATGAATCAAGACACGAGGAAATTACAGCGAGTAAGCGACGAAGTAAGGGAGGAATATCTTGTTTTCTGTCCCAGAACTCCTAGGTAAGTTTTGTAGGTTATAAACCTCTTCTATGGCTTATGTTCTTATGTTCTATAATCAAGTCTCAAAATGATAGCTTATACCTGTAGTTTCTTTTTCCGTACATGTCCTATAATTGAGTCTCAAGTCTAAACTAAAAAATATAGCCAATTTATTCTTCGTTGTCGACAAAGACATTTTTTCTATGGTAGGGAGGGAAGGATAAGGATTGAAGTTATTATACGATGATTCCTGTATATCCTGTGTTATTTAATTTCGACTCATATCCAGCTTAATCTTATGATCATCATAATTGAAAAAACTGCGGTAAAGATCTTTCTAGAATCTTGAGAATCAATCACATTGAAACAGAAACTGACTACTGGATTGGTAGTTTTCATTATATATTGAGATACCACTAACTACTGCATAAGCCTACCTTTTTTAGGTGCCATCTATCTGTCTATACTTATTTCATCCCTTACCTATGAATATCTATTCACTTTTTATCCTAATATTGCTCAAGTTTTGAATATTGTTGAACACTTAACATAAAATTTAAAAAATGCCATGTCATCCAGATTTGCCTTCCCAGAGGAGGATAATAACAGCTTGAAGAAAATCTCCAAACTAGAAGATCCTGCTCAACATTTGCGATCTGGACTGGTGGTATGTCTTCTAATCAATTTGAGTGCTGATTCTTCTTTTCCAAATTGCCGCATAAACTTTATAGGATGTACTATATGCTTCTTTTCTTCCTCCTTTATTTGGCTATTTGGATGCTGCAGCCCAGGAGAGCTGATTTGGATATGAACCAACATGTAAACAATGTCACGTACATTGGATGGGTTCTTGAAGTAAGTATAACCCTCCTGAAGTCATTTAATTAGTAATGTAGGAAATCTTTAAATTGTTTGCATTGATATTTTTTGTAGTTGGCCTGTGTGGCTAGATGCACGGCTGCTGTTGCAGTGGGAAGTAGATCTGCAGTTAGTGTGTCACCTACTTTCTGTGAGTGTTGCTGCACTGCAGCTGTTTTGTTGCTTGCAGAAGCTGCAGCACCACCCACTTAAAATTGCATGTGAATATTAGTAGAGGTAGTTATTAGGAGATAAAGGGGTGAAATTTATAGAATCTGCTCGTGTGGCAGCATTTGGTTGGATGGAACAGATTTGAGGCATAATTAGAGGAGAGGGGGGGGGGGGGGGGGGGGGGGGGGGGGGTTGTTGAGAGGCAACAACTCCTAACAGGTTGCAAGTGAAGTTGCTGCAGTATTTGGCACAACGAAAGAATAGAAAATAATGTGACGAGATTTACTTGCAACAAACAAAACAGGTTCTTGGACGAGGTCTTGGTTATTGATAAATTCAAAAGTTGTGGGGGTACTAATTCTCTTTTTGAGGTTCTTCAGATTTCTTTTGGTTGTGGAGTGATCTCTCTAATTGCATTTGACACAGTATATACTATTCTCAGACATTGTCGCCACTAAACAACAAGATTAACATCATAACATGCGACAATTTGTTAGGTTCGGTGATGCTACTTTCACATCTTTGTGGTTTGTTCATGAAAACTAAGTCTACTTTTGCCCTATATTGCAGAGTATGCCTCAAGAAATCATCGATACTCACGAGCTGCAAACAATCACCTTGGACTACCGGAGGGAATGCCAGCATGATGACTTGGTCGACTCCCTTACAAGTTTGGAACAGGAAGGTGGGGAGGAACTATACCCAGGTATAACCAATGGGTCTGCCACAGGGAAGCGTAACAGGCTTGACCAGTGCAACTTTTTGCATTTGTTGAGGTTGTCCAACACTGGCCTCGAAATAAATCGGGGTCGTACCGAGTGGAGAAAATTGATTCGTTAGGGTTCCTGCACCAAAAGTGTATTTTTCTTCATAGTGCCGCCTTGTCATTCCTTTATTATCATGTCGCATTGTCATTCCATTGAAATTTTCAAACTGTTTTTGCTGGTATGTGTTAGTGTTGTAATGTAATCCAAGAGGGTGTTGAAACTGTTTGCATAGTCAAATTGGGTGGTGAGATTTTGAGTCTCTATAGCTCGCTTTCTTGATTGTTAACACTGATAGTCATTTGTTTACTTGCAATTTCTCTCTTATGATTATTCATTTTTTCCCATCCCTAGTAGGATGCTCTCTCCTCCCTAAGTTTCTCTGTAATCATGGCTCCTTCCTCCACTGCAATTTGATCCTGTCTCCTCTCCCCCACCATCCTTCACACTCCTCACCCCATTGTTGCCTCTTTTCTTTCCACTCCCTCTTATGTCTTTCAATGAGGTCATTGAAAAAATGGCCGGGCTGCTTAAGCTTCCTGATGAGTGTCCACCTATCTCCCTCTCATCGAGGGAGTGCTCTAAGGATCTAAAATGGCAGAAGTCCCTGGCAGTCAAAACCTTTTTCAAGCTGATGATTTTCTTGTTCATCCCTGGCTAATATCCTGTGTAAAATATGGAAGATCAGTTCACAGATTCTTGTTTCAGAGCTTCATCTGCAAGCAGGATCCTTCCTGGTAACTTTACCCTCTGTTTCTGATGTTGACAGAATTATTCTGAATGCTCCCTGGTGTATTAACGAATATCTTCTCGCCGTGGAAAGATATGATGGTGATAAACTCTGTGAGGAATACCTATTCCAATTTGCTTGTTCTTTGGGTTCAATTACACAAAATACCTCCTAAATTCCTCAATAAAGTGGCAATTGGCAGAATTGCCAACTCATTGGGTGTGGCGCAACCCTGCTCGGATGACGATGAAAGCAAATGGAAAGACTTTTGCTAGAGTGAAGATCCTAATAGGACATGTCTCAACCTCTGGTATCATACATCAACACCACTCTTGATGGGAGGTTCACGACAT
>JAYESA010000919.1:0-78513 GCA_036927795.1 Iris macrosiphon | reverse complement strand
ACTTGATTTACGTGTCGGGTCTTGGATTCACTTGTACTAGTTGGGGCGGGGAAATAATCGAGTAGACATGTAAACATTCTCATCTGAAATCATCAGGAATCACTCCCTCTGGTCTAATCTGGAATGATAGCAGTCGCACACCCAGTGTGCGGTGAGCCGTACTTACCCCTAGCCTTTTACATGTCGAAACAAGTATTTCAAAGATACCGAGTTCATTCTTTCTAGTCTGGACTCACTTGTATTTCTTGCTGGTCTCACTTACATGTTTCTGGACTTGACTCACTACATGTATTTCATGTTGGACTCACTACACGTTCTTGTGCACAGACTTGATCTTAGTTTAGATTTTTTGTATCTTACAATTATTACTATCTTGCTCTGATATTCATGCATCTTTACCTTATGCACCAGTGATATGTATATTTCTTGTTCCATACTTTATTTCACTCTTCTTGCTACTTGCTATAACTGTTTTATAGTTTTTATCATTTAACTGGAACTGCTGTTAGAGATGTACTTGCTCCAGTCCTGATTGGACATATTTTTCTAGAGTATCCGGAGGATTGGTGTCCGACGTTTTATGGACCTGAGCCTATCGATGGTGCAGACAGGGACCCTCTAGTTTAGGAGTGATTTCCGGGTTGGTAGCCGGGATCACTAGGACCTTGTTATTGTTTTTATTAGCTTTTAGCACCGGATTTGTCTCCGATTTTGGATTGAGACCTTGTATTGTATATTATTCAGGATGTTGTATTATTATTATTATTGATGTTGTGGTGGTTTTTAGTAGCAGTTGTTTAGACTTTGTAGTTGTTAGCCTTCTGTGTTATCTTATCGTGCTTAGATTCGTGATTGAGTACTTGTGATTATCATTATGATATTGCTCCTCCGTTTGGAGTTGAGATCTTGACAGGTTTATATATTGATTGCGTGAGATTGTTATTTAGATAGTTGACCTAGACAGCGTTCTACCGCCGATGCTGCGGTGTAGGCTGGACGTACCCACGACTCATGCCCAATTTTTCGGGTGCGAGTCGTGACACTCCAAGCTTGCTAAGTTCACTAGCTCAATAATTCCTAATAAGGGGGTCGTACACATCGATTCATAAGAGGCCTGAATGACATCCTGAGAAAGGATGTTATGAACTGAGAGTGTAAATCGTACATGCTTTTGAGACAGCAGTGCAGAATGAGCAGTTCATACCATGAAGTGGTCCAGAAAAGGTATCGGCTCCTCGAAATCCTTCAGCTAAAAGATACCACGTGTCACGCCCCGATCTCTCATAGGCACTCGGCCATCCCTGCTGGTCAATGAATCATCGCGCCAGCCCTCCCGTAGGACGATCGCTTGACCCATCTGGGCATGATGTCGCACGAGCTTGAGCTGCACCCGTGCAAGGCCGTGGTCCATGTAGGCGGTAAGAGGTCTAAGCTACAGAGTCGTACAGATTGTCCGAGTGCAGCGGAATAATAAACACGTAGACGATTGATAACAAGATAACAGAGTCGTCAATAGCGAAAGCATTGAATAACACAAGTATAGAATAAACAAGCTCTTTATTGATATTGAACAAGTATTATAGGTGGTGCTAGGCCAAGATTACAAGTCGCTCAAGCTCTCTCTCGAAACAGTAAAAGCATGCCAAGTGGCTACATTTGTGGAATGATACATAGGCGATGTTCCAATATTATATCTTGTATATGTGCTTCAGTTCCGGACGCAACGCTCTAAGGCTCCATAGTGAACTTCACGTCTTAGCACGTACGAAGGAGGCATCCACACCGAACGAGGTTCTCCCGTGCCCTGCAAGCAATCTGGTGGGTTATCAGTACATGAATGCACTGATGGGGAGGCTTCTCACCCGCTTGACAAATCCAAACACGTTATAAAGGTTTTTATTAAGTTATCTTCCTATTCTTGCCTTAGGATAAGTTTTATGGCATATATTGTCACTACCCGATTCTAGAAAATAGGATTATTTTTTTTATTTGATAAATTGTGTATTGTATTTAATTAATTATATTTATATTTAAATAGTGATTGTATTATTTGTAATAATTGTTTTAGGGTTTTGGCAAGCCTGGACCCATGTCAGACCCTAGTGGACCCATGTCCGACCCAGCCCACACCCTTGTGAGGATTATTTTTGGGTTTAGAATATTTATTATATTTTTAGTGGGTTAGTGGGAGAGATTTGGAGTTAGTTTGAGTGCTTTTGGAACCCCGAAACCCAAAACCCACGTTAGAAGGGCATTTTGGTCATGTGAAGACTTGTGTAACCTATTTTACTACATGGCCGGCCCCTATTCCAGCCCCACACCCGAGAGCACAGCAGCCAGCCCCCTTTCTTCACATTCCACTCTTCTTCTTCACTTCTTCTTCTTCCCCACTACTTCTTTCTTCTTCCTTCCTCTTCCAAGTAAGTTCTTCTTCATTTTTCTTCCTTCTTTCTTCCATTCCTTCTTCTTTATGTGAACCCTAACCTTGCATTTTCCCTAACCTAGGTGTGTGGAGCCTAGATTTAGTGTGGAAGCTAGATTTGGTGGCTTGGAGCTTGAGGGAGGTAATTTCTAGTAGATCAGAGACTTTGGCCTTGGGATTTCAACTCCCAAGAGGTAAACCCTAACTTTCCCCTTGCTAATTACTTTTATGTAGTATAATTAGTGTTTTAGAACCTTCCTAGACCCTAACCCTACCCGTGGGAGGAAGTTGGAACTAGTTTGGTTGAGTTTAGAGACTTTAACACTATGTTTTATGTCAATTTCGGGTGGAATCCGAATTTGGCCCAATTTTGGGTGATGTCCTAGGTTAGACGGACCTAGGTAGACGTTGTCGGGTGTCTTGAGGGTAAGTGCGTGTCTCCGTTCGGACACGGGAAGTCATGTCGCGGAGAAACGGGCGTTTCGGGCGAATTTGGGGTTTTCGTCGTCGCCGATTCTAAGTGCGTGCGCGTTTCCGTCACGGGCCTAGAATCGACGGGATAGCACTTTTTCTAGGATCTAGGTATCGTTTAGAACCCGTGGGTAAATTTTGGGCCGATTCCAAGTTCGTTTGGTGTGCGTTTCAGGAGGTTTTCCGAACCCCACACCGCGTGTTCGTTGAAATGACCGAACGGCCATTTCGACTTGGTTTCCTAGTTTCGGGCTTGTGCGCACGTTGGGTTAGCATCGGGGAGTGTGTGCTAGAATTCTCGGGTTATATTTTATATATTTATAGGTATTTGTGAGTGTCGGGGTCGTTGGGCGTGAGTGGGGCGTGTTGTTTGTGTGTTGTGTGCGTTGTGTGGTGTTTGGGTATAAGTGTCTATATATCTATATATATATATATATATATATATATATATATATATATATATATATGTATGTGTGTCTATATATGTATATATATTTATATATATGTGTGTATTTATATCTATGTGCTTGTGTATGTATATGTCTATGTATATATATATATATGTATATGTATAAGTGTGCTTGTGTATGTATATGTCTATATATATATATATATATATATATATGTAATTATGTGTATGTGTGTATATATATATATATATATATATATATATATATATATATATATATATATATATATATATATATATATATATATATATATATCTTAGAGTGAGTGTGTTGATATATATATATATATATATATAGATATTTGTATGCGTATATATATATATAGTAGTATATATATATATGTATATATATATGTATATATATGTGTGTCTGTGTAAGTGTTGTTAGTGTGTAGGTGTGTGTTAGAGTGTGTTTAAGAGTGTGTGTATATATATATATATATATATATATATATATATATATCTAGTTGTATATATATAGAGAGAGATATGTATGTTTGTATATATATATAGTGATATATATATATATATATATATATATATATATATATATATATATATATATATATATAGGAGTGTGTGTGTGTGTGTGTGTGTGTGTGTGAGAGAGAAGGAGGGGGGGGAACAGCCAATACAGCAGCAGCAGAAGGAGCAGCAGCAGCAGCACTATGAAGCAGCAGCAGCAGCAGCAGCAGGCATGCAGCAGCAGCAAAGCACAAGAGCAGCAGCAGCATCGTAGGGCATGTGGCGTTTGCTAGTTAGCTAGGTAGTAGAGGGAGAGGTAGTTAGATAGTTAGAATAGCAAGATTGATAGATATTAGATAGATATATATAGATAGATGGTTAGATAGATACTAGATAAATAGGTAGTTAGTTAGATTTATAGATAGATAGGTAGATTGCTAGATATGATAGATAGATAATAAGATAGCTAGTTAGATAGATAACTAGATAGATTGATACTAGATAGGTAATAGATTGGTAGATAGATAGTTATATCTATCTAAGATATAGATATCTATATACCTATAGTTATATATATATGTATAGGGAGGTATATGGGTATATGTATATGTGTGTGGATATCTATATATATAGGTATATAGATACTTAGATATGTAAATATATGATAGATATATATATTTTCTAGCCTAGATTAATAACTAGGTATATATTTATTAGCCTAATAGCTAGTTAGAGGGGTTTGAGAGCGGTATCTCAATACCTTGAGATATCCAAGGTATTGAGTTTCGAGCGGGGTATTTGAGCATTAGCCTAGGAATAGTATTGGAGTAATTTTTATATACTTATGTATATATATTTACGCATGCTAGCATAGGTTTTAGTGGGTTTAGGCGGGGTGCGTGGCCTAGGGCGAGGTATCGGATACCGAGGGTATCCCGGTATCTCGATTAGGCGAGTTTGTGAGTTTTCTAGCTTAATGAGCTCGGTTTGACCTAGAATTTCAGGGGCACCCTAGTTTGACCTAGCTTTGACCATAATTGTCCTTGTTGACCGTAAAAGTCAATGTTTGACCTACTTTTGATCTAGAGTTGGCATTTTGGCCCCCGGGTTGACTTTTTGACCCAATTTTTACCGGTTTGACCCGTTCGACCTAGAATAGCCCTAGAAGCCTATTTTTAATTATTTTATATCAGTTTAAATCCTTAGAACCCTGTTTAATTCTGCTTTTCGCAATAGGTTCTTGCGACACCGGTCCGGATCTCGATCCTCATCAGTTGCTCAGGACGTCAGGCGAGTACCTACCTCTGATAGTTTCCATTTCATGATAGCATTTATATCACCTGTTCTAGAACTTTAATACTTGATTCTGACACATTGTTACATGAGCTGGTACTAGTGGATCCCGTCATGAGATGCTATCCCCCTTACCGTGTTCAGGGGGTACTCTATCACGTGTATTTCATCATGTGCTTCGGGTATTGATTCTCATGTGCTATCATGTGCTTCTTGTGCTCTCGCCTTCGTGTGTGCGAGCTATTATCATGTACGTAGCGTGTTATGGTTTTATCCAAGAGTATTAGTGGGGGAGGGGAGTAGGAGTTGGTTATGTGATCAAAGCCAAACAGTATTCATGTGTATGTCGGTTATGCAACTCACGCATAACGGAGTTATCGTAGTATTTTTCATGTGCAACCTAAGCCTATCACATAACGAACTTGTGCTCAAGGCACTTAGCTAGTATTCATATTTCTCACCTGCAGTTACTTTTCCACTACTTGTATTATTCTCCAATTTATATTGCAGCTACTTATTGTGCTCCAGCATATATTTATTTCATGTGCATCTTGTATACTTTTCTATTGCTCGTCATATACACCTTACCATGTATTTAGAGTTGCTTTCAGAGTTATGTACTTCGCTCCAGTCCTGACTGGGCATATTTTTTCCAGAGGATCCTGAGGACTATTGCCCGACGTTCTACGGGCCGGGTGTTGACGAGTGCTGTGACCCCGAGATCGAGGAGGAGTGCGCCAAGGGGACGCCTTTAGCGCCCTAGTTAGCTAGGTGGGTTTCCTGGGTTGTTCCCAGTGGTTTATATTTTGGATGATTGTACTTATTCTTTTGTTGTTGTGAGACGTTGTAGCTATTCTGGCCTTTGACCGTATTTTTGGATATTGTCTTGCTCTCTTTGGTTCTGTTTCTTTGTTTATATCATATCGTGCTTTTATTCTTCCCCTAAATTTTGTGATTGAGAGATTATATATATTGCGTGGTTGCCCTCCTTTTTGGAGAGGTCATGGCAGCTTTTTCTGTGAGATATATAGATAGGTGGTTAACCTAGAACGGACCTTACAGCGTTCTACCGCCGATTCTGCGGCGTAGGCTGGACGTACCCACAGCTCATACCCGATTTTCGGGTGCGGGTCGTGACACGTTTTTTGTGGCTGCCCATGCAGGTCTAGTTTTTAGGTTACCTGCAATAGGATATAGGATATAGGCTGAGAGAGAGTGTGCTCAATCACAACTAGGACCCTTCCTGATTTCTTTTGCTATCTTTAATTTTTCCTGAAATTGTTTCTTTTGCAATATTATTGTCCTTCTTTGATGATATCGTTTCTTGCACTGTATTGACTTCTTTTGATCTGTGTTCTTCTTGATTCTATTCTAGCACGTGCTTTATTTGATTCCGGGGCTTCCTATAGCTTTGTGTCTGTATCTTTTGCTGTTAGACACCATCTTGTTGCTGAACCTTTAGCTAGACTCTGCAAGATCACGACCGGGGGTGGTATCATCCTAGTCAGTGATGTCTGCAGAGATCGGAAAGTTACCTTGGGAGGCCGGGAGTTGAGTGTGTGCCTACTCGTAATACCACTTTCGAGCTACGATATTGTACTCGGGATGGATTGGTTGAGTATGCATTATGTTAGTATAGATTATCGTGGAGGCAGAGTTTTGTTTAGTCCGCCGGGTGAGCTAAAGTTTTAGTTCGCCAGAGGAGCAGCGGAGCAGACCGAGGGAGTCTTCTGCGGAGCCCTGGTGGTAGAGCCGAGGTTGCTACATCCACTGATAGAGGAGTACATGGATGTCTTTCCGAAGGAGTTGCCAGGGTTACCTCCAGATAGAGATGTGGAGTTCTCTATAGACTTGGTGCCAGGCGCGGAGCCGATATCCCAGCACGTCTATAGAGTCAGCAACAGTGAGCTGATAGAGTTGAAGAAGCAGGTGGATGAGCTTCAGGACAAGAAATTTATCAGATCTAGTTCTTCTCCGTGGGGTGCTCCGATACTTTTTGTGCCGAAGAAGGATGGGTCGATATGGATGTGTATCGACTACAGGGCTCTGAACAATCTTACAATCAAGAACAAGTATCCGTTGTCGCGTATTGATGATCTTTTTGACCAGTTGAGCGGAGCGAGGGTGTTTTCCAGGATTGATCTGAGGGCAGGCTACCACCAGGTGAAGGTTAGGAAGAAGGATATTCCGAAGACAGCTTTTCGGACCAGATATGGACAGTATGAGTTCTTGGTGATGTCGTTTGGGTTGACTAATCCCCCGGCAGTGTTCATGAATCTGATGAACAAGGTATTCCATCAGCATCTGGACAGGTTTGTGGTGGTGTTTATAGATGATATCTTGGTATATTCGAAGACCCCAGAGGAGCACGAGGAGCATCTGAGGATAGTGCTGGAGACTCTCAGGAAGGAGAAGCTTTATGGAAAGCTCTCGAAGTGTGAGTTCTTCCTTGACAAGGTTGAATTCCTTGGTCATGTGGTGACTGGAGAGGGTATCTCGGTGGATCCTAGAAAGATCATGGCAGTTGAGGCATGGAGTGCTCCGAGTTCAGTAGCTGAGGTCAGGAGTTTCCTGGGATTGGCAGGTTACTACAGGAGATTTGTTCAGGATTTTTCCCGGATTGCAGAGCCGTTGTCCAGGCTGACTCGGAAGGACGTAGAGTTTGTTTGGTCAGAGGAGTGTCAGGTTGCCTTTAATGAGCTGAAGAGGAGGTTGACGACAGCTCCAGTGTTGAAGTTGCCATCAGGTTCTGGAGGATTCACTATCTACAGTGATGCATCAGGGAAGGGACTGGGTTGTGTGTTACAGCAGAATTGGAGGGTGATTGCCTATGCTTCCAGGCAATTACGTCCTTATGAGAAGAACTACCCTACCCACGATTTGGAGTTGGCAACGATCATCTTTGCTCTGAAGTTGTAGAAACACTATTTATACGGAGAGCGTGTGGAGATCTTCATAGACCACAAGAGCTTGAAGTATGTGTTTACCCAAAAAGAGCTGAACATGAGGCAGAGGAGATGGTTGGAGTTGATGAAAGACTTCAACATATTATTGCAGTACCGTCCAGGGAAGGCGAACGTAGTTGCGGATGCATTGAGCAGGTATCCGGTAGCTATGTGCCTGACTACAGATCGTTATCTTCTGGCAGATCTAGAGAGCTTGGGCATTGAGGTGATAGTGCCTGGAGTTGAGATGCAGATGTGGGGACTGCAGATTCAGTCAGAGTTGGTAGACCGGATCAAGGCTACATAGTTTGAGAATGAGTCCCCGAGGAGCATCAGGGCGCAGGTTCATATGGGATTATCAGATGACTTCACCATTGTTGATGATGGTTCATTGCGGCACGGTACCAGGTTGTGCGTACCGAGTGGGTCGTTGCGCGAGGAGGTTCTTCAGGAGGCGCATCAATCCCAGTATTCTATGCATCCAGGTGCCAACAAGATGTATAGAGATCTGAGACAGCATGTATGGTGGTACGGGATGAAGCGGGAGGTAGCACGCTTCGTATCCCGATGCTTAGTGTGCCAGCAGGTGAAGGCGGAGAGGCAGAGGCCAGGAGGATTACTCCAGCCGTTACCCATTCCGGAGTGAAAATGGGAGCATGTGACCATGGATTTTGTTTCTGGACTTCCCCGTTCTCCAGGCGGGAAGGATGCGATTTGGGTCATCGTGGACAGGTTGACCAAATTGGCCCACTTTCTACCATTCAAAGTGGGTACGTCTACAGCGAGACTAGCAGAGATGTATGTGCGCCAGATAGTCAGACTGCATGGAGTTCCTGTGAGCATAGTATCAGACCGGGACAGTCGCTTTACTTCGCATTTCTGGAGGAGTCTGCAGGCTAGCTTGGGCACCCAGCTCAAGTTTAGTACTGCATATCACCCACAGACAGATGGTCAGTCAGAGAGGACCATTCAGACGCTTGAAGACATGCTTCGCACTTGTGTTTTGGATTTCAGAGGCTCTTGGGAGGATCACTTGCACTTGGTAGAGTTTGCTTACAACAACAGCTACCAAGCCAGTATCGAGATGTCACCTTTCGAGGCGTTGTATGGACGGAGGTGTCCTACTCCGTTATCATGGGATGATGTAGGTGGGAGAGCTTTGCTTGGCCCGGAGATGGTGGTTGATGCAGCGGAGAAGGTTAAGCTCATTAGAGATAGACTTCGGGTGGCGCAGGACAGGCAGCGGCATTGGGCCGATAGCCACCGGAGACCTTTGGAGTTCGAGGTATAGCTTAGAATCTAGATTTTGTTCTTGTGTTTGCTTGTGATTGCTTGTTTTAGACTAAGTGCAGAGACCTTGTTTGTGCTAGGTTGGAGATCTGGTATTCCTGAGGATTTCTCTGACGCGGGGCACTATTCGCTTCGTTGGAGGCGGAAAGCTTAGCCCACGTTTCGTCGGACCCTTCCGTATCCTTGAGAGGGTTGGCGCCGTGGCGTATAGGCTTGAGTTGCCGCCTACGCTAGAGGGAGTTCATGATGTGTTCCACGTATCACAGTTGAGACGGTATGTGGTGGATCCCAGTCACGTATTGGATCACTCGGAGATTGAGGTGGGCCCTACTCTTAGCTATCCAGAGCAGCCGGTCGAGATTCTGGATCGGCGGAAGAAGGTGTTGAGGAACCAGACTATTCTCTTGGTTCGCGTCGCGTGGAGGCATCACTCTCCAGGTGAGTCGACCTGGGAGAGGGAGGATGAAATGCGCGAGCGATACCCCTATCTCTTCGAGCCTTGAGGTATGGTTCTTTCTTTACATTCCTGTCCTAGTTTCATCTTTTAATTTCGAGGACGAAATTATTTTAAGGAGGGTAGGCTTGTCACTACCCGATTCTAGAAAATAGGGTTTTTTTTTTTTGATAAATTGTGTATTATATTTAATTAATTATATTTATATTTAAATAGTGATTGTATTATTTTTAATGATTGTTTTAGGGTTTTGGCTAGCCTAGACCCATGTCAGACCCTAGTGGACCCATGTCCGACCCAGCCCACACCCTTCTGAGGATTATTTTTGGGTTTAGAATATTTATTATATTTTTAGTGGGTTAGTGGAAGAGATTTGGAGTTAGTTTGAGTGCTTTTGGAACCCCGAAACCCAAAACCCAAGTTAGGAGGGCATTTTGGTCATGTGGAGACTTGTGTAACCTATTTTACTACATGGCCGGCCCCTATTCTAGCCCCACACCCGAGAGCACAGCAGCCAACCCCCTTTCTTCATATTCCACTCTTCTTCTTCACTTCTTCTTCTTCCCCACTACTTCTTTCTTCTTCCTTCCTCTTCCAAGTAAGTTCTTCTTCATTTTTCTTCCTTCTTTCTTCCATTTCTTCTTCTTTATGTGAACCCTAACCTTGCATTTTCCCTAACCTAGGTGTGTGGAGCCTAGATTTAGTGTGGAAGCTAGATTTGGTGGCTTGGAGCTTGAGGGAGGTAATTTCTAGTAGATCGAAGACTTTGGCCTTAGGATTTCAACTCCTAAGAGGTAAACCCTAACTTTCTCCTTGCTAATTACTTTTATATAGTGTAATTAGTGTTTTAGAACCTTCCTAGACCCTAAGCCTACCCGTGGGAGAAAGTTGAAACTAGTTTGGTTGAGTTTAGAGACTTTAACACTAGGTTTTGTGTCAATTTCGGATGGAATTCGAATTTGGCCCAATTTTGGGTGATGTCCTAGGTTAGACGGACCTAGGTAGACGTTGTCGGGTGTCTTGAGGGTGAGTGCGTGTCTCCGTTCGGACACGGGAAGTCGTGCCGCGAAGAAATGGGCGTTTCGGGCGAATTTGGGGTTTTCGTCGTCGCCGATTCTAAGTGCGTGCTTATTTCTGCCACGGGCCTAGAATCGACGGAGTAGCATTTTTCTAGGATCTAGGCATCATTTAGAACCCGTGGGTAAATTTTGGGCCGATTCCGAGTTCGTTTGGTGTGCGTTTCAGGAGGTTTTCCGAACCGCACACCGCGTGTTCGTCGAAATGACCGAACGACCATTTCGACTTGGTTTCCTAGTTTCGGGCTTGTGTGCGCGTTGGGTTAGCATCGGGGAGTGTGTGCTAGAATTCTTGGATTATATTTTATATATTTATAGGTATTTGTGAGTGTCGGGATCGTTGGGCGTGAGTGGGGCGTGTTGTTTGTGTGTTTTGTGCGTTGTGTGGTGTTTGGGTATAAGTGTCTATATATCTATATATATATATATATGTATGTGTGTCTATATATGTATATATATTTATATATATGTGTGTATTTATATCTATGTGCTTGTGTATGTATATGTCTATGTATATATATATGTATATGTATAAGTGTGCTTGTGTATGTATATATCTATATATATATATGTAATTATGTGTATGTGTATATATATATATATATCTTAGAGTGAGTGTGTTGATATATATATATAGATATTTGTATGTGTATATATATATATATAGTAGTATATGTAAACCCCCTGAATTTTCAAATTATTAAATCTTGGATTTTTTCCAATTTTCTGGAATTTTCTGGGAATTTTCTGTAATTAAAATCAAGGTTTTTAATTAATAAATAATTTTTAATTGGCAGTAAATAATATTAAAATATCATGAAAATAACATTTTTTGGTGTAAAATGAAAAATTGGACTTAGGGTAATTTTTCTGAATTTTTCTGGGCTTCAGACCTATTTTTAAATGCCTGAAAACTATTTAATTAATTATTTAAATTAATTATTTATTTATCTATTTATTTATTTATTTATTATTTATTTTCTTTTCTTTTCTCCTTGGGCCGGCCCGGCCCAATGGACCGGCCCGTTAGCCTTCGGCCCAGCCGCCCTTACCGGGTCGGGTCGGGTCAGCCAGACCCGACCCGCCCGCGAACCTGACCCGGCGACCCGTTCTTCCCCGCTCACCCCCGACCCAGCTTCGTGCCCGCGTCCGGCGCCGCACCGCCCGCCGCACCGGCCGGCCACCTCGCCCCCACGTCCCCGCTCCACCCGGCTCGCCTCCGCAATCTCCGGCTGACCCAGCGCCCCTTCAGCCTATAAAACCCCTCTTCTCCGGTATCCCTCCACCGCCTCCCCTAACCCTAGCCGAGCCGTCGCCTCTCCTCCTCCGGTCACCTCTGCCCAGCTCCTCCCCTCCTAGTCTTCCGCCCTGCAACCCGGCGCCACCCTGCGAGGCCGCCCAGCCGCTGCCCGACGACCTCCTCCCTCATTTCTCCTCCGCCTCTCCTCGACTCCAGCAACCCGCATCCCGCAGCTGAGCCGACCGGCCTCCGCCGTGCAGCACAGCTCCGCCGTCGAGACCTCGCCCCGCCGTCCTCCTCGCCGTGGCCAGACGACTCCGGTGACACCCTGACACAGGAGCCTCGGACACGGACACAGTAAACCCTAGCTTTCCCTGTTCTTCGTGTCGTGTCGGACACGACACGGACACAGAATTTTCTGGATTTTTAGAGCAGGTTCAGGTACTCGTATCTTGCACCCTGTATCTCCGTTTTCAATTCTGTAAATTGCGTTGTGAAGCCTGTATGACCCTCTCGGTGTCCGGATAAACTGTTCGGGGCATCGCGTCCTGTGGTGATCGCACACCGCGATCCAAAAACAGGAAAAACCAGACCCTGTTTCACCCCGGAACTGAGTGCGCCCCGCCAAACGGGACGACTTGGTCGCGTGCGGTCTTCACAGATACGTACGCATCGTCGATACGGACGTGTGAGTTTTCGTGGAAACTGATTCGGGTGTGCGTGCACACCGGAATCAACGCGTATCCGCGGACATCGCCCCGTATCCGCCTTTTCGGTAATTCACCCTAACTTCGTGCACACACGTCGAATCGAGATGAAACTTGCGCCATCGGACTCGTAGCGATACGCTGGTCCTGTGAGTCAAGTTTGGTTCGATTCTGAGAACGTTGACGAAATCGCGTGTCGTGGGCCCCACAGGCCCCGCTCGACGGACGATTTTGTGTTCGGCTCATCGGAATCTAAATCTGGAAGTTCCGTTGGGTTCGTATCAGCGTTCCTGACCTGTTGACACTAAGTTTGGTGAATTTGGAGACCTTTGACCCGGACACGTTTTTCGGCGCAAAGCGGGCCCACCGGCGGACCCCGTTTTGACCTGAAACTGTCGTTTTTGCCCTTGTCTCCAAATTGGACCCAAGGACAGGCATTTCTAGCTATTTGACATCTTCTGAGCATGATGGTAATGTCTATTTTAGCTTTTGGACTCATCTCTGGACTTTTTCCCCAAGAACTAAATTAATCAGATCCAAACAACAGGCAAGTACCTGCACTTCAAGTTAATATTTATATATTGTGATAATTAATTTTCCTGCCTTACATGTACCCTTGATGATTACACCTAGTGTTAGAAATGCTGGATTTCATGTCTTGAATATTGGAAGTTCCTGTCTGGTTTTTCATGTCGGGTGGGAGAATACCTAGAAGGCATGTAGTTTACCCTTCCCCTTGTCCTGTTTAATAGCTGTTGGTACACGACTGTACCCCAGCCGGATCCCGATTTCCCCTGTTTAATAGCCGTTCATGACGGCCGGATTAGCCTTATAAACCCCTACATGCCAACTATGTATTCTAAAAACAAACACAAGTTCACACAGATAGTTTCTGGTCATGTTATATTTCTTGCTGGCTATTGTAGTTCCATTTCCTGTTTCATTTAATTCTGTTTCTTATATTCCTGTTTACAGTTTAACTCTGAGATAATAATGTTCTGTTATGCTGTTTCTCAACATGATATCAAATATTTAATTGTCATAAAATATTTAGTTTAATCTTGTTGTGCACTGTGTACTTTGCTCATTTCCTGACTGGATCTGTTGATTTAGGCGATGATGAGGATCTTGCCCCTACTTATTATGGTCCCTATGAGGGGACTGATGATACCTATGAGGAGCCAGAACCCACCCAGGAGACCCCTGCTGCTGAGTAGCTAGTAGTAGCTATCTTTCATTTATATTCTTATCTTATTTATCGGGTTTGTCCCCGATTTCAATATTGAATTCCTGTACTAAAATATTTGAATCTGCTGTCACATTTATTTTCAGTTGCAATCTTAAGTTTCATTCTCATTATTATCTTGCCTATGTTATTTGTGAATGAGCTAGTTAGCAAATAATGGATTGACCTAGACAGCGTACTACCGCCGACTCTGCGGCGTAGGCTGGACGTACCCACGCACTCGTGCCCGAATTTCCGGGTGCGGGTCGTGACACGTTTTTATGGTGGCCCATGCAGGTCCTATCCTAAAATAGGGTAATACCCTAGGACAGGGTATGGAATAAGATTGAAGATTCTAGGAAGAGCTCATTCACAGTATAGCGTCCTTATTTCAATTCTTGATATCATTGCTGCTCAATTTTTCCTATCGCCTTTGGTTTTCAAGTATTCTATTCTGATCTTCCTATCCCTTAATCTTTCAGAATAGTCCAGACCAGGAATACGGTAGGAGGCACATCAGAACCAGCTGAGCAGAATGTGCCCGAGACTCTTGCACTCCCGTCGCCTCCATCTGTTCCGGCAGTTACCTTAGATGGGGCACAGCTACTAGGAGTGTTCCAGGGATTGGTGGAATCCCAGAAAGAACAGACGGCCCTTCTGCGGACCAGCCTCTCAGAAGCTCTTAAGTCCCAGGAGACGTCACTCAAGAGGCCAGGGAGTGCCAAAGATTTCAAGAATCTAAGACCCCTGGAATTTTACGGAACTGAGGGCATTCTCTATGCCGATGAGTGGATAGAGAATGTCGAGAGACTCCTGAAGACTGCCCGGGTCCCTGATGACCTCAAAGTGGAGTCCACAAGCCTGCAACTGTTCGACATTGCTCGAACCTGGTTCAGAGATGAACCTTAACTATCTGCTCCCGACATCACCTGGGAAGACTTCAAGAGACTATTCAAGGAGAAATTCTACCCCGAAGTGGCTCGGGAAGCTATCGAAAGCCAATTCGAGAGACTGAAACAAGGTAACATGTCTGTTGATGAATATACTGCTGAATTTAGCAGGTTAAGCCACTTTGCGGAGTACATGGTTCGTACCCCGGAGGACAGAGCCCGTAGATTCAAGAAGGGGCTGTCTCCGGATATTCGCCTTGCTGTCACCACCAGCCGAGCTCGTACCTATGAAGAAATCCTGAGCGTGGCACAAGGCGTAGAGAGAGATATGGGGCATAAACTAAAGCGGGAAAGAGATACCGGAAATGCAGGACCCAACAAACGCCCTTTTTAACAACAACAACAGCAGAGGGCCCCGCAGCAAACTCAGCGTCCTCTCCCTCGAGCTCCAGCACCCCAACACCAGGCTCAGGGACAGAACCAACAAGCTGCTGCTTGTAACTTTTGCCAAAAACTAGGTCATACTTGGCAAGTCTGCAGGAAGAGGCTAGGTGCCTGTCTTTACTGTGGCTCAGCAGCGCATCAAATGAGGGACTGTCCAGCTGCTCAAGGACGCACCGCTGCACCAAAGGCTCCAGCCCAGGCTAGGGCCCCAACAGTACAACAGAGGGGACCCCCACTTCCAACACAACAACAACGCTTTGCTCAGCACCAACAACAGCAACAGAGGGGTGCACCGCAGCAAGGTCGTGCTTATGCAATGACTCTGGAAGAAGCGGAGGCCACAGCAGACGTGATCACAGGTTCTGTGCTTATAAATTCAATACCAGTTATTACTTTATTTGACTCTGGAGCTTCGCATTCATTCATGTCAGTAGATTTCCTTATGAAGCATAGCTTAATCACTAAATCCCTTAGGAATTGTTATAAGATCATTACCGGTGGAGGAATCATCCCGGTTAGTGATGCCTGTAACAATTGTCCTATTACCTTATGTGGAAGAGAACTGTATGCTAGACTACTTGTAATGCCAGTGCCCAGTTTTGACATTATACTGGGTATGGATTGGTTAAGTCAACATCATGCTACTATAGACTGCCACAGAGGTAGTGTAATCTTCAGGCCCCCTGACAAGCCAGAATTTGAATTTGCTAGAGGTTCTAGAGAAATGGGTAATAACAAAATTTGTGGAGCCCTAATAACAGAAGAAGTGCCACTACCTATCATCTCTGAATACCTTGATGTCTTCCCTGAGGATCTCCCAGGCTTACCTCCAGACCGAGAAGTTGAATTCTCTATTGACCTAGTGCCAGGAGCAGCACCCGTATCTCAAAATCCCTACAGAATTAACAAGAAGGAGATAATAGAACTAAATGAGCAAATCAAAGAACTAGAAGACAAATGCTTCATTAGGTCTAGTGTTTCATCCTGGGGAGCTCCAGTATTATTTGTGCCCAAGAAGGACGGAACATCCCGAATGTGTATTGACTATAGGGCCCTGAATGCCTTAACAATTAAGAATAAGTATCCCCTGCCCAGGATAGATGACTTATTTGATCAGCTGAGTGGAGCTCGGGTATTTTCAAAGATTGATTTGAGGTCTGGTTACCACCAAGTAAGGGTGAGAAAGGAAGACATCCCTAAAACTGCTTTCAATACCCGGAACGGACACTACGAATTCTTAGTAATGCCGTTCGGGTTGACGAACGCTCCAGCAGTTTTTATGAACCTAATGAACAGAGTTTTCCAGCCATATCTAGACAAATTTGTAGTGGTCTTTCTTGATGATATTTTGATCTACTCCAAGACCCCCGAAGAACATGAAGAATATTTGAGGTTAGCATTGAAGACTTTGAGGAAGGAAAAACTTTATGGAAAATTATCTAAATGTGCTTTCTTCCTAGACAAAGTGGAATTCTTGGGACATGTTGTGACGGGAGATGGAATAGCCGTAGATCCTAAGAAGATAGCGACAGTAGAATCCTGGCCCACTCCAGACTCTGTAGTAGAGATTAGAAGCTTCCTGGGACTAGCTGGCTACTATCGGAAGTTCGTGAAGGATTTTGCAAGAATTGCGGAGCCCATGACAAAATTAACAAGAAAGGATGAAGAGTTCACCTGGACTGATGAATGTCAGCATGCTTTTGAGGAATTAAAGAAAAGACTGACTTCTGCCCCTATTCTGACCTTACCTTCCGGAACCGGAGGTTTCGCTATTTATAGTGATGCTTCTGGAAAAGGTCTAGGTTGTGTACTGGAGCAGAACAAGAAGGTAATAGCATATGCCTCTAGACAGCTTAGACCACATGAAAAAAATTATCCCACTCATGATTTAGAATTGGCAGCTGTCATTTTTGCTCTTAAACTATGGAAGCATTATCTTTATGGAGAAAAGGTAGAAATATTTACAGACCATAAAAGCTTAAAATATATCTTCACCCAGAAAGAGCTAAACATGAGGCAAAGAAGGTGGCTGGAACTAATGAAAGACTTTGATATCACTCTTCAATATCACCCTGGGAAGGCAAATGTAGTTGCTGATGCTCTAAGCAGGTATCCTATGGCGATGTACTTGACTATGGACAGACACCTGCTGGAGGACTTGGAAAGTTTAGGTATTGAAGTAATTATCCCAGGAAAAGAAGGCCAAATGATAAACTTGCAGATTCAGTCTACTTTAATGGACAAGATCAAGGAGACTCAATTTCAGGACGAAGACCTGCGAAGCCTTCGAGGTCAAGTGCAAGCTGGACTGGTAGAAAAATTCAGAATTCATGAAGATGGATCACTGAGACATGGCGATAGATTATGTGTACCTCAAGGAGACATAAGAGAAGAAATCATGCAAGAGGCGCACAAATCGCAATACTCTATACATCCAGGAGCCAACAAGATGTACAAGGACCTGAGAACGCATGTTTGGTGGCATGGCATGAAAAGAGAAGTAGCCAGGTTCGTATCTCATTGTTTAGTGTGCCAGCAAGTCAAGGCAGAAAGACAAAGACCTGGAGGATTGCTTCAACCCCTACCCATTCCGGAGTGGAAGTGGGAACATATCACAATGGATTTTGTTTCCGGACTTCCAAGGACACCTAGTGGAAAGGATGCAATTTGGGTGATAGTAGATAGACTGACCAAGTCTGCACATTTTCTACCCTTCAGAGTGGGGCTATCTATAGAAAAGCTGGCAGATTTATATATCAGACACATTGTCAGGCTGCATGGAGTCCCAGTAAGTATTGTCTCCGACCGAGATTCAAGGTTCACCTCTCACTTCTGGAAGAGCTTACAAGCCAGCTTGGGGACGCAACTCAAATCCAGCACAGCTTACCATCCCCAAACCGATGGACAATCAGAACGTACAATCCAGACACTTGAAGATATGCTCCGTACATGTGTTCTAGATTTTGGAGGATCCTGGGAAGACTATCTACATCTTGTGGAGTTCTCTTATAATAACAGTTATCAAGCAAGTTTTGAGATGACTCCATTTGAAGCTCTGTATGGTCGAAGATGTCGTACCCCGCTGTCATGGGACGACGTTGGAGAAAGAGCCCTGCTGGGACCAGAGATGGTGATCGATTCAGCTGAGAAGGTAAAGCAAATAAGGGACAGACTTCGAGTGGCTCAAGACAGGCAACGACATTGGGCAAATAGACACCGAAGGCTCTTGGAATTTGAGGTAATTAAATTTATGAAATTCAAGTCAATTTAAACATTTTGATTATGGAACTAAGACTTGATTGTGACTTTATTAAAGGTTGGAGAGCTGGTATTCTTGAAGATTTCCCCGACACGTGGCACCATTAGGTTCGGAAGGAGTGGAAAACTCAGTCCAAGATTTATTGAACCTTTTGGCATACAGGAGAAAATCGGAGAAGTGGCATACCGACTGGCATTGCCACCCTCTCTGGATGGAGTACATAACGTCTTCCACGTGTCGCAGCTGAGGAAGTATGTGTCAGACCCCAGCCACATTGTGGATCACTCAGAGCTCGAAGTATGCCCAAGTTTGACTTACCAAGAGCAACCCGTGGAGATACTGGATCGATCGGAGAAAGTTCTATGGAACCAGGTCATCTCCCTGGTTCGCGTAGCTTGAAAATACCATTCTCCCGGCGAATCCACCTGGGAGCGAGAAGACGAGATTAGAGAGCGATACCCCTATCTTTTTGAACCCTGAGGTATATTTTATTTTTTCTCGGCCTTTCCTTTCGTGCCTTGTTATTCTTAAATTTCGAGGACGAAATTTTTGTAAGTTGGGTAGGTTGTAAACCCCCTGAATTTTCAAATTATTAAATCTTAGATTTTTTCCAATTTTCTGGAATTTTCTGAAAATTTTCTGTAATTAAAATCAAGGTTTTTAATTAATAAATGATTTTTAGTTGGCAGTAAATAATATTAAATATCATGAAAATAACATTTTTTGGTGTAAAATGAAAAATTGGACTTAGGGTAATTTTTCTGAATTTTTTTGGGCTTCAGACCTATTTTTAAATGCCTGAAAACTATTTAATTAATTATTTAAATTAATTATTTATTTATCTATTTATTTATTTATTTATTATTTATTTTATTTTATTTTTATTTTCTTTTCTCCTTGGGCCGGCCCGGCCCAATGGACCGGCCCGTTAGCCTCCGGCCCAGCCGCCCTTACCGGGTCGGGTCGGGTCAGCCAGACCCGACCCGCCCGCGAACCTGACCCGGCGACCCGTTCTTCCCCGCTCACCCCCGACCCAGCTTCGTGCCCGCGTCCGGCGCCGCACCGCCCGCCGCACCGGCCGGCCACCTCGCCCCCACGTCCCCGCTCCACCCGGCTCGCCTCCGCAATCTCCGGCTGACCCAGCGCCCCTTCAGCCTATAAAACCCCTCTTCTCTGGTATCCCTCCACCGCCTCCCCTAACCCTAGCCGAGCCGTCGCCTCTCCTCCTCCGGTCACCTCTGCCCAGCTCCTCTCCTCCTAGCCTTCCGCCCTGCAACCCGGCGCCACCCTGCGAGGCCGTCCAGCCGCTGCCCGACGACCTCCTCCCTCCTTTCTCCTCCGCCTCTCCTCGACTCCAGCAACCCGCATCCCGCAGCTGAGCCGACCGGCCTCCGCCGTGCAGCACAGCTCCGCCGTCGAGACCTCGCCCCGCCGTCCTCCTCGCCGTGGCCAGACGACTCCGGTGACACCCTGACACAGGAGCCTCGGACACGGACACAGTAAACCCTAGCTTTCCCTGTTCTTCGTGTCGTGTCGGACACGACACGGACACGGAATTTTCTGGATTTTCAGAGCAGGTTCAGGTACTCGTATCTTGCACCCTGTATCTCCGTTTTCAATTCTGTAAATTGAGTTGTGAAGCCTGTATGACCCTCTCGGTGTCCGGACAAACTGTTCGGGGCATCGCGTCCTGTGGTGATCGCACACCGCGATCCAAAAACAGGAAAAACCAGACCCTGTTTCACCCCGGAACTGAGTGCGCCCCGCCAAACGGGACGACTTAGTTGCGTGCGGTCTTCACAGATACGTACACATCGTCGATACGGACGTGTGAGTTTTCGTGGAAGCTGATTCGGGTGTGCGTGCACACCGGAATCAACGCGTATCCGCGAACATCGCCCCGTATCTGCCTTTTCGGCAATTCACCCTAACTTCGTGCACACACGTCGGATCGAGACGAAACTTGCGCCATCGGACTCGTAGCGATACGCTGGTCCTGTGGGTCAAGTTTGGTTCAATTCTGAGAACGTTGACGAAATCGCGTGTCGTGGGCCCCACAAGCCCCGCTCGATGGGCGATTTTGTGTTCGGCTCATCGGAATCCAAATCTGGAAGTTCTGTTGGGTTCGTATCAGTGTTCCTGACCTGTTGACACTAAGTTTGGTGAATTTGGAGACCTTTGACCCGGACACGTTTTTCGGCGCAAAGCGGGCCCACCGGCGGACCCCGTTTTGACCCGAAACTGTCGTTTTTGCCCTTGTCTCCAAATTGGACCCAAGGACATGCGTTTCTAGCTATTTGACATCTTCTGAGCATGATGGTAATGTCTATTTCAGCTTTTGGACTCATCTCTGGACTTTTTCCCCAAGAACTAAATTAATCAGATACAAACAACAGGCAAGTACCTGCACTTCAAGTTAATCTTTATATATTGTGATAATTAATTTTCCTGCCTTACATGTACCCTTGATGATTACACCTAGTGTTAGAAATGCTGGATTTCATGTCTTGAATATTGGAAGTTCCTGTCTGGTTTTTCATGTCGGATGGGAGAATACCTAGAAGGCATGTAGTTTACCCTTCCCCTTGTCCTGTTTAATAGCTGTTGGTACACGACTGTACCCCAGCCGGATCCCGATTTACCCTGTTTAATAGTCGTTCATGACGGCCGAATTAGCCTTATAAACCCCTACATGCCAACTATGTATTCTAAAAACAAACACAAGTTCACACAGATAGTTTCTGGTCATGTTATATTTCTTGCTGGCTATTGTAGTTCCATTTCCTGTTTCATTTAATTCTGTTTCTCATATTCCTGTTTACAGTTTAACTCTGAGATAATAATGTTCTGTTATGCTGTTTCTCAACATGATATCAAATATTTAATTGTCATAAAATATTTAGTTTAATCTTGTTGTGCACTGTGTACTTTGCTCATTTCCTGACTGGATCTGTTGATTTAGGCGATGATGAGGATCTTGCCCCTACTTATTATGGTCCCTATGAGGGGACTGATGATACCTATGAGGAGCCAGAACCCACCCAGGAGACCCCTGCTGCTGAGTAGCTAGTAGTAGCTATCTTTCATTTATATTCTTATCTTATTTATCGGGTTTGTCCCCGATTTCAATATTGAATTCCTGTACTAAAACATTTGAATCTGCTGTCACATTTATTTTCAGTTGCAATCTTAAGTTTCATTCTCATTATTATCTTGCCTATGTTATTTGTGAATGAGCTAGTTAGCAAATAATGGATTGACCTAGACAGCGTACTACCGCCGACTCTGCGGCGTAGGCTGGACGTACCCACGCACTCGTGCCCGAATTTCCGGGTGCGGGTCGTGACAGTATATATATATGTATATATATGTGTGTCTGTGTAAGTGTTGTGAGTGTGTAGGTGTGTGTTAGAGTGTGTTTAAGAGTGTGTGTATATATATATATATATATATCTAGTTGTATATATATAGAGAGATATATGTATGTTTGTATATATATATAGTGATATATATATATATGTATATAGGAGTGTGTGTGTGTGTGTGTTTGTGAGAAGGAGGGGAGGAACAGCCATTACAGCAGCAGCAGCACAGCAGCAGCAGCAGCACTATGAAGCAGCAGCAGCATCAGCAGGCATGCAGCAGCAGCAGCAAAGCACAGGAGCAGCAGCAGCATCGCAGGGCGCGTGGCGTTTGCTAGTTAGCTAGGTAGTAGAGGGAGAGGTAGTTTGATAGTTAGAATAGCTAGATTGATAGATATTAGATAGATATATATAGATAGATGGTTAGATAGATACTAGATAAATAGGTAGTTAGTTAGATTTATAGATAGATAGGTAGATTGCTAGATATGATAGATAGATAATAAGATAGCTAGTTAGATAGTTAGATAGATAACTAGATAGATTGATACTAGATAGGTAATAGATATGTAGATAGATAGTTATATCTATCTAAGATATAGATATCTATATACCTATAGTTATATATATGTATATGGAGGTATATGGGTATATGTATATGTGTGTGGATATATATATATATATGTATATAGATACTTAGATATGTAAATATATGATAGATATATATATTTTCTAGCCTAGATTAATAACTAGGTATATATTTATTAGCCTAATAGCTAGTTAGAGGGGTTTGAGAGCGGTATCTCAATACCTTGAGATATCCAAGGTATTGAGTTTCGAGCGGGGTATTTGAGCATTAGCCTAGGAATAGTATTGAAGTGATTTTTATATGCTTATGTATATATATTTACGCGTGCTAGCATAGGTTTTAGCGGGTTTAGGCGGGGTGCGTGGCCTAGGGCGAGGTATCGGATACCGAGGGTATCCCGGTATCTCGATTAGGCGAGTTTGTGAGTTTTCTAGCTTAATGAGCTCGGTTTGACCTAGAATTTCAGGGGCACCCTAGTTTGACCTAGATTTTACCATAATTGTCCTCGATGACTGTAAAAGTCAACGTTTAATCTACTTTTGACCTAGAGTTGGTATTTTGGCCCCTGGGTTGACTTTTTGACCCAATTTTTACCGGTTTGACCCGTTCGACCTAGAATAGCCCTAGAAGCCTGTTTTTAATTATTTTATATCAGTTTAAATCCTTAGAAACCTGTTTAATTCTGCTTTTCGTAATAGGTTCTTGCGACACCGGTCCGGATCTCGATCCTCATCAGTTGCTCAGGACGTCAGGCGAGTACCTACCTCTGATAGTTTCCATTTCATGATAGCGTTTATATCACCTGTTCTAGAACTGTAATACTTGATTCTGACACATTGTTACACGAGATGGTACTAGTGGATCCCGTCATGAGATGCTATCCCCCTTACCGTGTTCAGCGGGTACTCTATCACGTGTATTTCATCATGTGCTTCGGGTATTGATTCTCATGTGCTATCATGTGCTTCTTATGCTCTCGTCTTCGTGTGCGCGAGCTATTATCATGTACGTAGCGTATTATGGTTGGATCCAAGAGTATTAGTGGGGAAGGGGAGTAGGAGTTGGTTATGTGATCAAAGCCAAACAGTATTCATGTGTATGTCGGTTATGCAACTCACGCATAACGGAGTTATCGTAGTATTTTTTATGTACAACCTAAGCCGATCACATAACGAACTTGTGCTCAAGGCACTTAGCTAGTATTCATGTTTCTCACCTGCAGTTACTTTTCCACTACTTGTATTGTTCTCCAGTTTACATTGCAGTTACTTATTGTGCTCCAGCATATATTTATTTCATGTGCATCTTGTATACTTTTCTATTGCTCGTCATATATACCTTACCATGTATTTGGAGTTGCTTTCAGAGTTATGTACTTCGTTCCAGTCCTGATTGGGCATATTTTTTCCAGAGGATCCTGAGGAATATTGCCCGACGTTCTACGGGCCGGGTGTTGACGAGTGCTGTGACCCCGAGATAGAGGAGGAGTGCGCCAAGGGGACGCCTTTAGCGCCCTAGTTAGCTAGGTGGGTTTCCTGGGTTGTTCCCAGTGGTTTATATTTTGGATGATTGTACTTATTCTTTTGTTGCTGTGAGACGTTGTAGCTATTATGGCCTTTGACCGTATTTTTGGATATTGTCTTGCTCTCTTTGGTTCTGTTTCTTTGTTTATATCATATCGTGCTTTTATTCTTTCCCTAGATTTTGTGATTGAGAGATTATATATATTGCGTGGTTGCCCTCCTTTTTGGAGAGGTCATGGCAGATTTTTCTGTGAGATATATAGATAGTTGGTTGACCTAGAACGGACCTTACAGCGTTCTACCGCCGATTCTGCGGCGTAGGCTGGACGTACCCACGGCTCATGCCCAATTTTCGGGTACGGGTCGTGACATATATGAAAAACCTAACTCGTAGAAAACCAAGTTAATTCAAGCATGAGCATAAATAATAAAATCTAAGGCAATAGCATATGCAAACACAAGTGCTTTGAGCGAGGTTACGTTTCGGGTGCACGGGTTACTCGAATTATCAGGTGTGTTGCATAAGATGTTCAAGTGCTCCGTATATACAAGTGTGTTATACTCATGATCGTTCAGGTGTTTCGGATATACTCGATGCGATGCAATGACTCGCACGCGGATTGCCGCTAAGCGAGGATGACTTATATATATGAACAATTATCGCTGGCTTAGCCATAAAGGACATAGTCATGGACGAGGATGGTATGCAACAAAAGAAAAAGGTGCGCTATAAGCCATCCCATCCAGTACAAGAGAGACTAACTAGAAGGTTCTATCCGGATCGGATCAGCCCTGGTGCCCCGAAGACTGTCCGTGGAACTGGATCCGAAGATCTGCTTGTTAAACAAGTTGTCCGCGACATGCAAGCCTTGGGTCATTCCAAATTCATATCTTGACATAATAATCTATGATTCTTATTTTGTACGAGCATTGTTCTACGAGCTGTGATTCTTGATTTGCTTAACAGGATTCTTGTTCAGATGTAAACTTGACATAATTCTCGTTTAGTGTTCAACTTGCCTTGATGCATTCCCCTAGTGCAGGGATTGGCTTGGCGACCTAACGGTCCCAGATACTTGCAGGTTCATATTTCACAGAAGAGCTATTTGATAGTCTTCTGGCTAACTAGATGCATGCACGATACGGATAGCGTTACTTGACTGTGGCATAATTGTGTGGCAAGCATTGAAACAAGGCAACAAATATAAGTTAACATATAAGCAGGCAATCATGCATTTACATTGAACATAAGCATTTACGTTGGCACGAGCCTAAGGGTAAGCCGAGGAGTGAAACCGTAAAGGGATATACCGAGCGACATGTTCTATGGTGGTGTTGTCACGACCCGCACCCGGTATAGGGGAACGAGAGCGTGGGTACGTCCAGCCTACGCTGCAGCATCGGTGGTAGAACGCTGTCTAGGTCATGTAACTATCTAATCAATCTCACATGAATATCCAACTCCATAAGGAGACACAAATATCATAAAATAATATGAAAATATACTCAATCACATAAACTAAAGTACGATGAGATATCGAAGCAAGCAATAAAATACAAGACAAGTCTAAACAACAATAAATAGTCTAACCTGCAATCAATACATCCAAGTCTCCAAGTATGTCGGAATAAGTCCTCCATGTCACAGTCTGAAAAAAATATCCAGTCAGGATTGGAACGAAATATACCTCTAACAGCAGTTTCATGTATATTGACAAAAACTATAACACAGTGTAAAGAAATACAAGACAGATATGAATACTGACAATAAGAAATACTGACGAGCATGGATATACTAGAAAAAAATTACTGGAATAAATGGAATACCGGAGCATGTCATCATCAATGTACATCTAGCAATGAAATAGAAATCCAAGTACACGCAAGAACAATGAACTGGTATATAAGTGTGTACAAGAACAATAACTAGAATATATGGAGATGCTAGATCAAAATACTAGAGATACATGTCAAGAATCCTCTAACCAAGTGTGTAAAACATTAGTATATCATGTGATCGGCTTGGGACTGATCAGGCTTGTTACATATGATTAGCTATGATTCATATAGGGTCAGGCTAACCATCCGGATAGCTATGATGCGTGCAATAGTCAGGCTAATCACATATAACAGGCTATGAGGCATGTAATGGTCAGGCTGTACCAACGTGAGGTGTGGGTGAGCTATGATGAATGTAAGGTTGGGTATGATCACATAAGCTACTAATATTTCCCCATTTTCTCCAGCTAGCACGATGGATCCCAATCACGACTCCTCGTGACAGGTCTCGATGATGCCAACTCGTATAAATAATAGTGTCAGAGTCATGTACGCTATACAACAAGAATTATAGAGATAATCAACATAATGGAAACTGCCAGAGAATGTACTCGCATGTGGTCCTTAGCTGGTATGAATCAGAGTCCAAGTCACAGTCCAAATAACCTATGTATTATAATTTACCATATCAAAAGATAATTTATTTTAATTTATTTAATTCTGGAATAATTACTCTAAAATCCTATTTTAATCTTATTATTCTGATTTTTAGGTTAATGCCTAAATTTTGTCCAAAGGAACTGAATTTTATCGACTCGAGACTCATGGCACGCAAATTGATGCGATTTGTTGACCGAAAAGTCAACCGACACAAACTCGACTTTTATGCATGATTCCCTGTAGATTTCAGCGTCAAAAACATACTGGAATTCACGGCTCGTCCGAATTCAAATTCATTTGGAAATTAAGGCACATACAAGTTTCGTATCGTGCACCGATGGTTAAATTCTAACCTAGAAGTTCTACAGAATTAACAGTATGTAAATACTTCGAAATAAATTCTGGAAAAAATATATGTCAATGATCTCGACATTAGCTTTCTGAAACTTTAAACGGTTCATGATTCTGATTCCTGCTTCTCCCGAAATCGCGAAAATATTGAAATACGTCTATTTTCGGACATACTGTGCTCTACAAATTTTTTAGAATTTAATACTCATAATTTAGTAAAACAAATTATATAATAAGAAATCTAACCTTAATATCGTTCTAACACAAAAAACTAGGCCTCGTTTGGAGTCTGGAGCTATGCGCAATGGCTTCTGAAAGATGAAGGAACCCTAGACGGCAATTCTCCAAAAATCGGCTCAAGAAAAACCCTAGAAAATAACTTAAACTATTATATATATAGAGAGGAGAGAGAGAGAGCAGCCGCGGCTCGGAGTGCGCCACGTGGCAGCCATCTGCGGCTCCCGGCTCAGATCGAACGGTAGTGGATCCACGCGGCTCGGCTCAGCTGAGTCCGAGTCGAACTCTGACTCGGCTCGGCTCGAGGTCGGCTCGGCTCGGCTCGGCTCGCACCCACCCCGCGGTCACTGCAAGGCAGGCCCGGCACTGTTCGCTGCGGGAGGCTGACAGGTGGGCCCCCTGTTTACTGACTGGGCAGAATTAATTACTTTTTAGGTTTTCTTTTTCAGAAATTAGTTTTTAATTCAGTTTTTCATAATTAACTCAAAATAAATGCTAAAAATAATCAGAAAATTCTCAAAAAAAAATCTAGAAAATATATTTTATTATTTAGAACCTAAAATAAAAGTTTGGAATATTTTTAATTAAGTTTAACCCTAAAATAAATTCTTATAAGTCCTAGGAAATTAGTGTTACTAGTTTTTAATTAACTAAAAATTATGGAAAAAATCTCAATAGCCCCAAATTAACCTAATAACAACATTTAAGCACAAATTTCAGGATACGGAGGTTACAAGTCTACCCACCTTAAAAAAAAATTCGTCCTCGAAATTTAAAATCTTCAATAGTTGTATGTATTCATTTATATTATTTTACAATCAAAATTAAATTCATCAAACCATATAATCATGAAGTAAATCCATATTGCTATAAAACTTCCAAAATTCTATAGATATCATATTCCTAAAATCTTCAAATTTTAAATTGAATTCCATTCGTATCATAATCTACTCAAAAACTTTATGCTAATCACTAAATACAAAACTTAATATTCAATCCTCTAATTTTAAATCCACTCAATGTATATTTATAAAATTTAAAAATCTCGTCCAAAAAAAATTTGTATTCAAATACTAACCCATTAATCATCTTACTCCTCAAATCTTGAGTAATTCACTAAATACAAAATTTACTATCAAATCCTTTAATTGAAATCCAGTAAATGCATATTTATAAAATTTAAAAAAATCTTATCCCAAAATTCGAATTCAACACTAATCCATTAGTGATCTTAATCCTCGATTCTTTTTCCACAAAATACTCAAATAATATAATACTCGCAAAATCTTTAATTGCAATATTCAAAATAAATCTATATCTTGCAGTCAAATAAATATAATGATAATCTTCTTAATTTTCTCAAAATTTTAATGACAAATTCAATCATTTCATAATCTTCATAAAATCAACATTTTAACAAGATCGCCAATCCTGTCATATTAAGTTCTCAACTCTCTTCATTTAAATAAATATTTATCCTCAAAATTTAAGGTACATTGTCTCTCTTTGTCAAATCATAACCTCTTCATTAGTTCTTTACTACGGTCAAACCCCCAATAATAAAGGTCTAAGAAAATCTTACCTATAGTCATACAACACGCAATACAACACACAATCTAGATAAAACATATATGGTTATAGTCTCCTTTGTCATGGTATTGCAGTCTCTGCTAGGGTGTACTACTAACTATATTCTAACAAGAAAATTATTGATACAAGCTATGGTGCTAAGGAATCAATCAATCAAACAAACAGATGGAAAAAGAATATGAGGAAAGAACAAAACATAGCCTTCTAACCCATTACTTGGACATCTACAACCTCTATCATACACTTAACTCTGGCTAATTTATTCACAAATTCATGTCCCCATACACTGGTACCCATATCAACTAATCACTAGTCCACAAGATATCCATAGATACATCCACAAGGCACACACATGTCTATTAATACCAAAATCTGATACCAAGAACCTCTAACACAACCATCGGCCAAATGATGCATCCAAAGTTTGATACCCCCATCCTTTAGTACCACTGTTTGTACTACTAGCACCCACTGCTAGCTCTCGTACCAACTGCAATTGTTTATACTAGTTGTTCTTATCACTCGAGTGCACGCCAAGTGCAACACACCATACTAAGTACTACTCTTCTCTAATACAACTCTAGGTGGACACCCAAGTCTAATTGCAGTGCCATCTCAAACATTCTAAAGCCAATAGATCCTTACACATGCACATCAACCACTCATATACTAATATATATATATATTACTCACCATAAAATTTAATCCTCAAAATAAAATCATCAAAATTTAACTTCTTGAATAATTTTAAATAAAATGCTCAAAAGTCAAATGCTCAAATATCGAAATAAAATTTTAATCACTTCCAAAAAAAATCTTTATAGCTTTGTCTATGTTTATTGAATTGAATTTGAATCCTCAAAATTTAATAACATAAAATCTCAACTCAAAAATTCTTTAAAAATTGAAATTTATTTCCACTCTTCAAATTATAAATTTAAATCCACAAGTATGTATATAAATACTCACAGTCTCTAATACTCAAGGTGCACTCAAATACACCAGTTGTTTACAATCTCAACTGTGTACTGAATATTGCACTGCCTGGATTACTTACAATATTACTTCCAAATGATCAAAGTTATCATCACATGTATTTTTTTCCAATGATTTTCTATCCACATTAATTAATAAACTAATCTAATTATCATCACACGAAGTTCTTACTGTCATTAGCACCTTGCTCAACAAATCTTTGATATAGAATCACTAGCACTATTGGTTTGGTAACACTAGCTTCATCATTAGATTATCTCATCAAACTTATTAGAACTCACAATTATTCGCACCTTTTATAATACACCTGTTTCTCTTTACTCTCATGGGCAAGTATATGGCTCCTCATCTCGATTGATGTATATGTATTTTCCTTTTAATCTTTTATAGACTGTTACACTAATCTGTGATACACTTCATACCTTTCATGATTAATCTTGATATTTCTCTACCCATGGCATACTCATTAATACCCTTTATGCATATACATTTCTTTACCCTTGACACACCCAAGTAATCAATCATCAAATTAAACATCATGCTCCATTAATCTTTAACACAATTCCTTGATACTTAATTATTTACATAAATCATCCAATTACATAATTTAATGACTATTCAGGACTGGCATGCTGATTATGATACTTACTCTTGGAACCTTCACTAATACTCTTACTCCTCTTTCTATAATACCAATACTAATTATAATAACACCTATCATAGAACTATTGCTACAAGGTACTATGTTATGGGTATCTCTAGATTAATGCCTACTGCTCACATGTCCAACTAAGAAATACTTACAAACTCACAAGTCACACTCAGTCAACACTAATACAAGACACAAACAAAATTGTAAGTCACTAATTATCACACTAACAAGGATCCTTAAAAAAATAAGGCTCAAAAGAACTAGGTTAAGGACTGAAGGTATCTTTACTACTAGTAAAGAAAAGAAGCGATGGAACAAAGTCGTGTAATAACGGAAATAGATAAGTCTTGAGATGATACTTTAAGAACCATTTTAAGATACAACCTGATAATCATACACGTCTATCAGAAATCATGACACTCAGAATCCTCGCCACGCCAGTAAGCATAGATGCGATAAACGACAGGTTCCGTAACTAAGGTATGCAACTCGATAATCATGTCATCTAGAACCCTCGCCACGCCAACTGGTATGGCTGCGAGAAACTCTAAATTTCATAACTAAAGTATGTACATCCAAGTCAGGGTCCTACGTTCTCGTCACGACAGCTAATGTGGCTGCGATAAACTCTAGGCCCCATAACCAAAGTAGACGTTTTACCTTTCTCACTGTCCTCATCAATATATGTCATCAGATGATACCGTAAAGTTTAGTCCGTAAAATTCATCTCGATATAAAATCGAAACTCAACAACGATACCAAGAATTAAATTTAACAACTGGTCAACAAGAATCAAATTCAATAACAACAAGCGAGAGCGGACGAAAACAAGGAAAAGATTTAAATTGGAAATTATAATAAGATTCTTAAGGGGTCGTCCCAGGAATCTCTCAAGAATTTTGTGATTGAGTATCCTCTCTCATCCCAGTATCCTATGTCCTATATCCTATCACAGGCACGCAGTAGTACAATTAAGTTATCGCACCACCACGATATCGCACAACTTGCGAAATTTGACCTGCATGGGCCACCACTAAAAATGTGTCACGACCTGCACCCGGTATAGGGGCACGAGAGCGTGGGTACGTCCAGCCTACGCCAAAGCATCGGCGGTAGAACGCTGTCTAGGTCATGTAACTATCTAATCAATCTCACATGAATATCCAACTCCATAAGGAGACGCAGATATCACAAAATAATATAAAAATATACTCAATCACATAAACTAAAGCACGATGAGATATCGAAGCAAGCAATGAAATACAAGACAAGTCTAAACAACAATAAATAGTCTAACCTGCAATCAATACATCCAAGTCTCCAAGTATGTCGGAACAAGTCCTCCATATCACAGTCTGGAAAAAATATCCAGTCAGGATTGGAACGAAATACACCTCTAACAGCAGTTCCATGTATATTGACAAAAATTATAACACAGTGTAAAGAAATACAAGACATATATGAATACTGGCAATAAGAAATACTGACGAGCATGGATATACTGGAAAAAGAAATACTGGAATAAATGAAATACTGGAGCATGTTATCATCAATGTACATCTAGCAATGAAATAGAAATCCAAGTACACGCAAGAACAATGAACTGGTATATAAGTGTGTACAAGAACAATAACTAGAACATGTGGAGATGCTAGATCAAAATACTAGAGATACATGTCAAGAATCCTCTAACCAAGTGTGTGAAACATTAGTATATCATGTGATCGGCTTGGGACTGATCAGACTTGTTACATATGATTAGCTATGATTCATGTAGGGTCAGGCTAACCATCCGGATAGCTATGATGCGAGCAATAGTCAGGCTAATCACATGTAACAGGCTATGAGGCATGTAATGGTCAGGCTGCACCGACGTGAGGTGTGGGTGAGCTATGATGCATGTAAGGTTGGGTATGATCACATAAGCTACTAACATTTTCCCATTTTCCCCAGCTAGCACGATGGATCCCAATCATGACTCCTCGTGACAGGTCTCGATGATGCCAACTCGTGTAAATAACAGTGTCAGAGTCATGTACGCTATACAACAAGAATTATAGAGATAATCAATATAATGGAAACTGTCAGAGAATGTACTCGCATGTGGTCCTTAGCTGGTATGAATCAGAGTCCAAGTCACAGTCCAAATAGCCTATGTATTACAATTTACCATGTCAAAAGATAATTTATTTTAATTTATTTAATTCTGGAATAATTACTCTAAAATCGTATTTTAATCTTATTATTCTGATTTTTAGGTTAATGCCTAAATTTTGTCCAAAGAAACTGAATTTTATCGACTCGAGACTCATGGCACGCAAATCGATGCGATCTGCTGACCAAAAAGTCAACCAACACAAACTCAAATTTTATGCATGATTCCCTGTAGATTTCAGCGTCAAAAACATGCTGGAATTCATGGCTCATCCGAATTCAAATTTATTTGAAAATTAAGGCACATACAAGTTTCGTATCGTGCACCGATGGTTAAATTCTAACCTAGAAGTTCTACAGAATTAACAGTATATAAATACTTCGAAATAAATTCTGGGAAAACATATGTCAATGATCTCGACATTAGCTTTCCGAAACTTTAAACGGTTCGTGATTCTGATTCCTGGTTCTCCCGGAATCGCAAAAACATTAAAACACGTCTATTTTTGGACATGCTGTGCTCTACGAATTTTCTAGAATTTAATACTCATAATTTCGTAAAAAAAATTATATAATAAGAAATCTAACCTCAATATCGTTCTAACACAAAAAACTAGGCCTCGTTTGAAGTCCGGAGCTATGCACAATGGCTTCTGTAAGATGAAGGAACCCTAGATGGCAATTCTCCAAAAATTGGCTCAAGAAAAACCCTAGAAAATAACTTAAACTATTGTATATATAGAGGAGAGAGAGAGCAGCCGCGGCTCGGAGTGCGCCATGTGGCAGCCATCCGCGGCTCTCCGCTCAGATCGAACGGTAGTGGATCCACGCGGCTCGGCTCAGCTGAGTCCCAGTCGAACTCTGACTCGGCTCGGCTCGAGGTCGGCTCGGCTCGTCTCGCACCGACCCCGCAGTCACTGACAGGCGGGCCTGGTACTGTTCGCTGCGGAAGGCTGACAGGTGGGCCCCATGTTTGCTGACTGGGCAGAATTAATTACTTTTTGGGTTTTCTTTTTCAGAAATTAGTTTTTAATTCAGTTTTTCATAATTAACTCAAAATAAATGCTAAAAATAATCAGAAAATTTCCAAAAAAATCTAGAAAATATATTTTATTATTTAGAACCTAAAATAAAAGTTTGGGATATTTTTAATTAAGTTTAACTCTAAAATAAATTCTTACAAGTCCTAAGAAATTAGTGTTACTAGTTTTTAATTAACTAAAAATTATGGAAAAAATCTCAATAGCCCCAAATTAACCTAATAACAACATTTAAGCACGAATTTCAGGATACGGAGGTTACATGTGTAGTGTAAACAAGTTAAACAGTGCACTACAAAGAGTATAATGTTCTACTTGAGGCATAGCAGGTTCTAGTTGCACAAGGCAAAGGTTGCATGCGAGGGTCTAATTAAAAGCAATATTTCATTTCCATGTTCTAACACAAGCAATACAAGTTGGAATTATTCCCTTAGCTAGGTGTGTTGTATTCTTTATTAGCATGCATGGGATGATTCACCTAGCGACTAGCATGTAACATCCATATTTTAAGTGTGATGGCTAAGCAAAGACAAGTTTATCATAGCCACCCACCTTAGCGATGATTCGCCTCAGTCGAGCAATATTCCAAGCAAGCCTCTGAAAGCCTAAGCCAAAACTCCTGAAGGGCCAAGTATGGAAATCCTTTGCCTCGAACGAGTCTTCTCGCTGAGCAAAGTGGGTCGGGTCTTTGCACTTTTGCCATTTGAATCGGTTGTCCGCTTGAGCGGAATGGGTCATTATATTATACACTACTCAGAAAAAGTCTCATCCTCGAGACTTCCTGAGCGCAGGCCATTCTATCCCAAGCGTAGTAATCGGTACCACTAGATCCGTTTTGTTCGAACACAATCTCTTACTCGTTCCTTACGCCGTGTAGTGCCTATGCTAGGTCGGTCTCATTGAATGAATCTATCATCCAATCCAAGTTTTGACTCGGTCTCGATTGCGCCTTAGCGCAGAACATATTACTTAACACGGGGTCTGTTACAATTTATCTTGAATAATGATCTAAGGCTGAGGCAAACTTATGCAAGTCGTTATACTTGTCCATATGGATATTCACTTATACTAGCATTCGAGATCAGCATATCGCGAGTCTGGATCGTGCACATATTCAAAGCGTCCTTCAAACATATGCATGTCAACCAACTTAGCGATATCGAAGTCTGTGCACTTGACTTTCATATATCATTGAATCTTGGATCGTACACACGTTCAAGGCGTCCCTCAAACATATGCATTCAACCAAACTTAAAGATAGTGAAATCGGACAAGCTACTTGCGAAATCTCAAGGGTTCTTGTTTTATGAATCACGATGATACTTCTGATAGGGTCAATCATAGCACACGCTAACCGTTCCCAAGTCTAACACTATATCCTGCTGCCCCAGTTCTATGGCTTTCTCAAGCAATATTCTAAAGTCGGTTACACAAGTTCTTTCACTCGGCACATGGTCGCCTGCCTAATTACTAAGTCAGCTCACAAGGTCATAGGTACAAGTTCAAGCACACTATACATCGTATAAATTTTTCGTACGATGCTCGTCCCAATTCCTAGGGTCAAACCATTGTTCATTTGTACGGAATATTCTACCAAATCTCGTTTCACTCAGATTTCTAAATACCGAGCACGAATCATCCTATTCTCATTCACACGTTCGTTTGTATAGGGTTCGAGTATGTTCAGTAAAATCTATGGTATATCCAAGTTACAGGACAAGCCTAGCAATTTGCATAGTCTATCACCTTAACATATTTTGATAGAATATGTATATCCATTCTAAGTCTACACCATCAAGCCAAGATTCAATTCTAAACCTTTAGTTATAAATCCAAGTCGTCCAACAAGATTCACGCATTCGTTCACGAAACCATCTAGCATGATTTACTCCAGGTTCTAGGCCAACTTATCCTTGAAATATTTTTGATTCACTTGCATTTCCAAATTTTATCTTATCGTGCCGAACCAAAAGTCAAGACGATCCATCAGTTGTCAAGTTCCGGTCTTCCGCAAGTTCGATCATCCTTATTGGACGTGAGATTACCACACCAATGCTCCCGCTGGATAATCGTTCTAACCCGGGCGTGGCGCATGTACGGGCATAGAGTTACGCTCGCACAAGACAAGAATGTTTGAACGTTATGGTTATCCTCAAAACGATCGAGACACCTTATCCTTTTACTTTGCTCCATCCAAGTTATGTGTTTATCTACCAAGTCATGTCCGTTCATACAGTGATTATAATTTGTCTAGTAAAATCATCCAACTATAATGTTACCGTTCGGTAAATCCATAGCCTACTTTTAGCATTCCTCAAATAACCAAGTTTCTAATATTCAAGCAAAGTCTAACCATTTTGATACGTTCCATTCATCGAGTTTGTTTGGAATAATCTTCGAACATATTTTCGTGAGTTCGATCATCTCCGCCTTACGTGAAATTACCACGCCGTCGCTCCCGCAAGATAATCGTTCTCGTTGGGACTGATTTCGAGAGTTATCTTTTCGAACTAGATTTTAAGATCGTTCTTCCAAACTCCAAGTCAAATCCGTTATCGCTTACCTCTTTTTATCGAACCACAATATTTTTTTTACTTGTATCGATCTATGTTATTTTCCAATTATCGATACCAAGCCAACCCTATTACTCCAAACCCACAACATCCATTCTAGGCTAACTTCTATTCGAGCGATGTTGTATTCAAGTTCAATCCATTTGTTTCAATCCAAAATCGCTTGCATGATCCTCCAAGTTTCCACCAAGTTTTCTTAACCAAGATATCAATTTCCTTTCCTTGAATCCATATTCAATATAAACCTTATTACTTATTCAAGACATTCTCAAATCGTTCAATCCAACTATCGCACGAGACCTATGAATCCGTTTGGACATTTTTAAATGATCCATACACCACTCAAAATTGAGTTACCCAATCAAATCCTCAAATCTATCGTTAGCATATTCACCAAGTCATTCCTTAGAATTCTTGCACGATACTCAGGTATCGCCTGATAAAATCTTTGTCTCGTATATATCCTGTTGATAGTCATCCAAGTAAACCATATTCGATTTGTATCTTCTGACACAAAATACCGTCTAAGCTATTTCTTAAAATCCAAGCACGACTCTCCATATCCGCCTAAGCGAAAAATCTGATAATGTTTCTATCGGTTGGCATTCTAAGTCTGACTTTTCTTTCCTTAACGATATCCCAATCTCGTTTGCAACTAGCTTGCACCAAAGGGTCTTGGCGTACGATATTTTACACAACTTAGCTGAAAGGCTGTGTGCATAGCTAACCGTTTGAATGATATTATATTCCGTATACTAACCAGCTGGGTAATCATGTATAGATATTTGGGTTTGCACACAACATGCAAATTCTAGCACGAGTCATTCCCAAAGGGTCTAGCACAGGTCGGCACAAAGGCCTTCCGATCATAATGTCGTACAAGCAATCATATCATTCACATGCAACTTTTGAAAGCATTTAGACTCATTGTTTAGAATATTCCGATGGGACATAGAGAGAGTGCGTATGCACATAACCCACGAACGAGCTTTCGAAACTAAAAAAATCGAAACAAAGTCCAAAGGCGTATAGCCATGCTCTGGTACCAATATGTCAAGCCCTGATCTCCCGCAGGCAATCAGCCATCCCAGTTGGGCAACGAATCATCGTGCCAGCGCTTCTGCGGGACGATGGCTTGACCCATCTGGGCGTGATGCCGCACGAGCGTGAGCTGCGCCCGTATAAGGCCGTGGTCCATGCAGGCAGTAAGAGGTCTAAGCCACAGAGTCGCACAAATTATCCGAGTACAGCAGAATAATAAATACATAGACGATTGGTAACAAGTTCACAGAGTCGTCAATAGCGAAAGTATTGAATAACACAAGTATAGAATAAATAATCTCTTTATTGATATTGAACAAGTGCTACAGGTGGCACTAGGCCGAGATTACAAGTCGCTCAAGCTCTCTCTCGAAACAGTAAAAGCATGCCAAGTGGCTATATTTGTGGAATGATACATAGGCGACATTCCAATATTATATCTTGTATATGTGCTTCAGTTCCGGATGCAACTCTCCAAGGCTCCAGAGTAAACTCTACGCCTTAGCACACACAAAGGAGACATCCGCACCGAACGAGGTTCTTCCACACCCTGCAAGCAATCTGGCGGGTTATCAATACATGAATACACTGGTGGGGAGGCTTCTCGCCTGCTCGACAAATCCAAACACATTATAAAGGTTTCATGCACCAACTATTAAGTTATATTCCTATTCTTGCCTTAGGATCAGTTTTATGACATATATGAAAAACCTAACTCGTGTGGCAGTGCGTCGTGCGATATAGGAGAAAATACGGCGAGACTTACCAACTTACCATTTGTCCTTCCCTGTCCAAGGAAAACCAAGTTAATTTAAGCATGAGCATAAATAATAAAATCTAAGGCAATAATATATACAAACACAAGTGATGTGAGCAAGGTTATGTTTCGGGTGTACGAGTTACTCGGATTATCAGGTGTGTTGCATAAGATGTTCAAGTGATCCATATATACAAGTGTGTTATGCTCATGATCGTTCAGGTGTTTTGGATATACTCGATGCGATACAATGACTCGCACGAGGATTTTCGCTAAGTAAGGATGACTTATCTATATGAACAATTATCGCTAGCTTAGCCATAAAGGACATAGTCATATACGAGGATGGTATACAACTAAAGAACAAGGTATGCTACAAGCCATCCCGTCCAGTATAAGAGAGACTAAACTAGAAGGTTCCATCCGGGTCGGATAGGCCCCGGTGCCCCGGAGACCGTCCGTGGAACTGGATCCGAAGATCCGCTTGTTAAACAAGTTGTTCGCGATATACAAGTCTTGGGTCATTCCAAATTCACATCTTGACATGATAATCCATGATTCTTATTCTATACGAGCATTACTCCACGAGCTGTGATTCTTGATTTGCTTGACAGGATTCTTATTCAGATGTAAACTTGATATGATTTTTGTTCAGTGTTCAACTTGCCTTGATGTATTCTCCTGGTGCGGGGACTGCCTTGGCGACCTAACGGTCCCGGATACTTGTAGGTTCATATTTCACAGAAGAGTTATTTGATAGTCTTCTGGCTAACTAGATGCATGCACGATACGGATAGCGTTACTTGACTGTGGCATAATTGTGTGGCAAGCATTGAAATGCCGCAACAAATATTAACAAATAAACAGGCAAGCATGCATTTACATTGAACATAAGCATTTACGTTGGCATGGGCCTAAGGGTAAGCCGAGGAGTGAAATCGTAAAGGGACATACCGAGTGACATGTTCTATGGTCGTGTAGTGTAAACAAGTTAAACAATGCACTACGAAGAGTATAATGTTCTACTCGAGGCATAGCGGGTATAGTTGCACAAGGCAAAGGTTGCATGTGATGGTCTAATTAAAAGCAATATTTCATTTCCATGTTCTAACACAAGCAATAAAAGTTGGAATTATTCTCTTAGCTAGGTGCGTTGTATTCTTTATTAGCATGCAGGGGGTGATTCACCTAGCGAATAGCATGTAACATCCATATTTTAAGTGTGCTGGCTAAACAAAGACAAGTTTATCGTAGCCACCCACCTTAGCGATGATTCGCATCGGTCGAGCGATACTCCGAGCGAGCCTTTGAAAGCCTAAGCCGGAACTTCTTAAGGGCCAAGTCAAAAAATCTTTTGCCTCGAACGAGTCTTCTCGCTGAGCAAAGCGGGTCGGGTCGTTGCACTTTTGTTGTTTGAATCGGTTGTCCGCTTGAGCGAAATGGATCGTTACACCACGACGGGGAGAAAAAGATAGAGGGCGAACAGTGCCTTAGAATTAATGTAGCTATTGTGGTAAGCAAGGGCACGTAGTGAAAAACTGTTGTTATGCTAAAGGTGAATGCTTTAACTACGGCCAAAAGAGCCATCTTCTGAGAAATTGTCCGACCAAGAGGCCCGCGCCACTTGACCGCAACGAGAATGTCGGACGTGGCCAGGATCAGAATCCCATGTCATCTCCAGCTCAAGCTAATGAACAAAATAATCAGACGATAAGGGCTAGAGTGTATCAGCTGAATATTGAACGTGATTCAAGTGGAAATGATGTTGGTGAGTCTGATTCCTTTGACCTCTTGATACTTTGCCCCTCGACTCCTTGATCTCTTAAGTTTCGATGATAAAACTTTTTCTCGTTGGGGTATTATGTAATGCCTCGCTTCCAGCAGTTCACTTATGGAACACTTGTTACTTTGACTCGGTTGAGAATCGAGTCTCGGGAAAACCTTACCGCCAAATCAAACACGGACGAAATGCAATGAACCCTTCAAACTGTTGGAACAATTTCTATTAAAATGAATTCAAGAGTTTTTGTTGGTTGTTTTGCTGCTTGATTTTGTGTTTGCTTTGTATTTTATCTTGCTTTCGATGACTTGGTTTTCATGATTCACTTTTCTCGCTTGCACATTCTTTTTGAATCGTAAGAGAAAATATATCGAAGTATGCTAACCAAAGTATTGTTGCAATTTCAGAACACATAACCAAGGAGTGATTGTTGCATTAGGCTTCCCCATCCTCTCGTTGATTCAATCAGTGAGTGGCTTTGGCCCTTCGATGAATCCTTTGGTCTGCACGCCTTAATAAATAAAATATCTAGTTCACTCAGCTACATGTTCCTCTACTCAATGATATCTATATAATAACATAAAATAAAAATATAGAAATTTGTATGCTATAGTTGTAGAACTACTACTTGATCTTAGTATTTTCATTGAACTCGTTCAGAGAATTGATGCTTGACCCTTATTGCTTGAATCGAATCGAATATGACAGATTGACGTATTGAAGAGCTTAGGCTCTATATAAATGAGTTAATGCATTTTGTTTAAACTGTTGTAATAGAATTCTCAAGTCTGATAGAATATTTTTTATCGTATCGGTCTCGGACAACTTGTGCACAAGGTATCGGGTCTCTCGAACGGTATCCTGGGGCACTGGGAACCATTCGGCCTAGGAGAGACTAATCAGAACACCATGAGGAAATGAAGTCATCGCTATTAGGCGGGTGTTTATGTCTATTAGTTAGCTGATTCACATGTCAAAGCAGCTATTTTGAGCGTATTTTGGTGTAGTGCTGGGCCGGGATAACACCACTACTATTCATGGGTTTTTTATTGACCATCATATAGTTAGGTCGCATGCTAGATTTACCTTCTTGCATACCTAATACTTTATGCCAAGATTGATTCATATGTTTATTCATATATGCAAATTATGGCTAATTTGTGTGTTTGCTGCAGGGATAACCGTTCGACGGTGGGTAAAAATTATTATATGCATGGTTCAATCTATCGATTATGTTTTTTTGCATGAATTGTTAAAAAAAACTAGACAACTAGAAAGATCACACAACAGTAATGCTAGCTTCATTTGTTTACTTAGTGTGAATTTCTGGTTGAGTTTGGCCACGGTCGCTCACCAGTAAATATTATAGTACTGACCCACGTTTGTGGGTAAATCTTCAGGTTCTGGTAGCGAGAGTTTGGCAAGCATTTTGAAGCTTTAGGTAAGCATCCCTTCAAGCGAAACTGTGCTCGTGCTGCTTTCCAAGACTTTCCTCTCCAGTATGCAAGTTCTTCATATGCTAGGTGTTTTGATTTTGGTCCTACTAAAAGGATATGATGCTTGGGCGTTGTGGCTAGTTTTGGGTTTGTAAAAAAGTATTGTAAGCCATCTATGGCATATTTTATAATCAGCCAAGCAAGTACTTTGTAATCCAATCTTCAAGTATTCAATAAAGAAAGTATTTTGTGTTCCTATCGAATGTGTTCAACTTTGGTTCTCTGGATTTTTATATTTCGTGCTTGTATATATGTATATTTTTGTCTAACTTATGTCTTGTACTGCAGGTACTATGCCTGGTGCAAGTGCAACTTAAGTTTGCACGGCATCGCGCCCAAGCGAGGAATATCGGTTCCGTAAGGACCAAGCGAGGACGATCAACCCTTACGGGATCGGAGAGTGACACTTGACACGACATTCAATGCCTGGCAGACTCTTTGATACATCACTCATCACATTAAGATGCTTCAAGACTCGTGAAAGACGGTGACTCAGAAAAAGATAAAAAGTCACATCAACTCATTGATGGCCTCGACAGACGTACCACGCCACATGCTCACTCATATTCCGCTATATACCCAAGCGACTTCGTCATCCTGCGGCCAAAGTGTCCATCTGACCAAGGCCAAACGAGAGCATGTATGCAGCCACAATACCGTACGGCCAGAGTATCCATCCGACCAAGGCTAAACCAGAGCACGTATGCGGCCACAAGGCCATGCGGCCAGAGTGTCCATTCGACCAAGGCTAAACGAGAGCACATATGCGGCCACAAGGCCATATGTCCCGAGTGTCCATCCGACCAAGGCAAAGCGAGGGCACATATGCGGCTACAACGCTATACGGCCAAGACGTTATGCGGCGCTCGACTTACATGATCTTTCTGTTACAACTAAAGAAGATTTCTCGCATGATCAGTGATGACTACGTGTCCAACTGGCCAAGTCACGTACACAACGGGTTAAAAATAACCCCAAGATCTCATTAACAACATATCTTAACAAAGACCCACGTGAAAGCCTTCTCGTGACATGTAACTACAGTTACAACCGTATTCTGTTGAAGGAGTCCTATACGGCCACCAAACAGAGGCATATGCGGTATCGATAGTCCGTCAGCACAACGACTATAAATAGCAGGGTAGCATGCCCACAAGAGGGGGGGCGAGCTACGTACGTGCACACAAGCTCAGGAGAGATAAAACAGAAGAGAGCATCATCATTCCCTCGTTTGACCGTCAATGGAGTAAAGGAGCCAATGTAGTGCTCGATCTCCATCGTCACGACCCAGATAAAAAATATTGTACTTAGATATTCTGTCTAGGATTTTTTCGTACTTTTTTGTTCATTGTTTAAAAAAAGTTCATTCACAACTTGTAATGACGAACAGTCCTCGTGGCTGAAGCAACCACATATACTCTTGTGATATGTGTTGTCGGCTCTTGCATAACTGGTTTCGTGATTCATTTTTCTAATTTGTTGTAAGATTTCGGTGGTCGATGTCTGTAATATTCTCTACACGTACAATTCTGCATCCCTATTTTGGTAAGAATGTTTAAAAACAACAATAAACTAACCCTTATATTAGAAACTTGGATGATAATATAATTTAGAAATATCTACAAAAAATATTGGCATGATGATTTATAATGAAAATAATCTCTACATATAAATTTTGGTTTCTATTATAAAATCTTATTGGTCAAGGGGCTATAGCACCTGGAAAATGTCCATCAAAGGTCCTATTTTTGGGAAAAAAAATATTCTATGAAGCAGACTTATTATACACCCTACAATTACATTCATTAGATTGCATTGGAATTTGTTCATTAGATTGCATTAGAATTTGTGTATACACTAATCCCAATGCAATCTAATGGATGGTATGAAAAGTACGAGGCAAGTTAGGCTCACAGAATAATTTCTTCTATTATTGATATTTCCATCATTATTGCGTATAGCACATGAATCTTCCAGAGATTATATAAAGAGAATTTCTACAGTATTAGATGTACTCAGGATTGTAAAAAAAATCTACAGTTCTGAATATTTCAGTAGCAACCTAGGGCTGAGATCCGAAGTTTGAAACCCTAAAATGGGTTCAAAAATTCAGAAATATGCCAAAAGTTCATCCTAAACCCATTTTTCTTACTACTCTATAATTTTTAGACATTAACAAGGATTGGAAAAAAGATTCAAGAAAATGCAATGAAAATTTCAAACATAAAATTAGAAATAAAGGTGGAAGAAGATTGTGAAGAAGATATGTACCTTGATTGTGAAGAAGGTTTGAGCGCCATCGATTATTGCTTGAAATTGGAGGAGGTGGAGAAAGAAAAATCAAAGAATTTTAGGGTTTTTAATTGGAGGAGGTGAAGGAGGGGAAGGGAATTTGGAGAGAGAGAGAGAGAGAGAGAGAGAGAGTATAAATTAGAATAAAGAAGTTTGGGGGGGGGGAGCAGCCTATAGTAATTTTTTTGGCTGTCCTGAGTAAAAGTTGCTTCAGACTAGGGTAGCACCAAGACTTGGGCTGTCCTGGGTAACTTTTGTAGTGCCTTTAACAATTATCATATTTTATAAGCAATTCGATATGATAATTTTTTTTGTTAGTGATTGCTATCGGAGTGGCTTATTGTATGGTAGGACGGGTAAGAGTTATTCGATACATCATTTATTTGAGTCACTTAAAGTTACCCCTCCAATTATAATACCTTTTAAAACTTAGTGACGGTGACTCTTTTATTCCTGAAACTCGAAAAAAAAATAGTCAAAAAATAAAAGAGAACCTCTAACCCTAACCACTACCCCTATATCTTCCTCACATCCAGTCGTTGGTCCCCCATCATGCCTCATCACCACCGTCATCTCCTCCTTTACCATCGTCGACCCCTCCCCACTCACATCGTCACTCCCACCAACAAAATCCACCACAACATGATTACACCTTGCAATGTTGTTGCAGGTGGAAGCGACTATGCAAGGGGGAGAGGGAGAGGGAGGGGGAAATGATGAGTGGTAGGGAGAGATCGATACGATGACGATGGATGAGAGAGGGGGGGTTTAAGTTTTTTCTTTTTTACAATTATTTTTTTAGTGGTTGAAGTTTTTTTTTAAAGTGAACAGTGAAAGTTTAGGGGTTATAAATATCTTTTACGAACTTTCAATATTAATTTTAGTGTAATCTAATTTAAAAGATTTTTAATTATAGTTTGCAATTAATAATATTTTATTAAATTATTGTTCTTGAATATTATGGTCTTTTGGACACAACTTTAGTCTTAGTTTACAAAAAAAGTAATAGTTTATGGTACTAAGTGAGGGGAAAAAAGTTTTTGCATCAAGTTAAAAAAAATACTTTATGGTATCAACTTGACAAAAAAAAATAGAAAATTGATGGTATTTAAGTGTAAATTAGTCTAATTTTTATTTTCCAGATAATTTTCTTCCAAAGCAGCAATTTGTAGATTGTATAAAGAAACTATAAACTTTTCGATTCTCCCACACATTTTTTTGTTAAATCCGTGAACCAAACATTCGAAAATGGTTGGATCCGTAAAAATTTTGTTTCGTTCCTCTAGTCAATTTATGAACCATAACATGCCCTTTAATTTGAAGAGGTCACATAAAGTTAAAAATATTGCTAACTTTGATTAGTTGACTTGTTCTAAAGTAAGGATCACAATATCGATATCAGATCATTTCTATCTGTATCGAGATCGGTGGCAATATCGACGATTTCGGATCGGAGTATCGTATAAATTATTAATATTTTGGAATATATATTTTATATATTTAGGTATAATTTTAAGTATTTTTAGTGTTGTTTCTTAGTAGTTTTGAAATTGAATGAATACTAGTCACCTTTGTCGATTAGTTTGCATGCGATAGATAATTTTTTTTTACAACTTACTATGTTTTTACACCCTTATATTTATTGGTCTTTTTGTTCAATTTTATTTGCCGATTTGACCGAAAAAGATAATCCCAATGTCAGTACTATCGGATATCGGACGGTATCGAATCGGGACATGCCAAACCGTATCGATATTGACTATATCGAATCGGTATCGGCCGATACTGCAAACTATATTATAAGCGCATGGTGATGGAGGAAATGTCACTCTTGTGAAGAAAATAGAATTAGTTGCGATGATGGAGTTCCCTAATCTCTTTCATCGAAGCCGTCTAAGTGGGGGATAGAAAAAGATCAAGTGATGTTTTTTTTTCCAACGAAATTAAGTAGCAACCTATAACAAAATGAGGATTAATTAATGATGTAAATAATCCTTACATACAAAATATATATGGTTTCTATTCTAAATAATATTCACAATCTACGTATTTATAATTGACCAAATTTGCAACTAAAGTTGCATATATATATATATATATATATATATATATATATATATATATGAATCCAAGTAAATAATAAATAAATAAATATGCAGTTATGACATATTGGCTTGGCTTTCGATAACTTGGGTCGAATTGACTAACTGCTTCAATGAACCGGTCGAAGCTATCAAGGGTGATGACATCAAAAGGTATGTCCGCCTTATACACCTACTTAGCCAAAAAAATGATGCACAACTTCTGTTCTTTCCGTGAACAATGTCTCATTAATATTTTGTTGCCTTCTCCTCCTTGCTAGGTTCTCATCAATTTGTACCTCCTCCTTTATAATTTGCACTTGTTTTTTACTTTTCCTTTTTGTTGACTTTATTAGGTTAAATAGCCGCTTTATATTTTCTTGATCTTATTTTGAAGATCTTGGATATGAAGCGACATTCCCCCCTAAAGTGTGATATGTGCTGCTTAAGTCTATAAATTCCTTCGGAACGAGCTTTGTCACATAATTTGCACTTTAATTTGTCTAAATTTGTATGGTCAACCATTAAACCATACCCCCATCCAACATTAGTCGATGAACGCCTAAATAATGTTGAATTTGAAGTGTTGTCGAAGGAGGCTGGTTAGATCCATACATTTTTGGCCACTTTTACTGTTTCGCATAACAAAAACAACAAAATAAAACCTTTTTTTACAGTTATTGCTCAGTTGAATCAAAGCAAAAAATGGCAAAAGGAAAGAAAAACCAGAATTATCGTTTACAAGTATTGCTTATTGCTCAGAAAGTGTACACCACTTAATGAAGCTTTTTCTTTTTGCATTTTTAAGCTCTGTACACTACTCAATTGAATCAAGCATAGGCAATTTAAGTTTTGTACTTAATCAAACCTTTTTGTTTATTATTTCAGATATTTCAAGGTTTCAACATCTATATTATACTTAATCAAAGCAAAAAGAAAAGAAAATGTCACGTGTGAAGTTGGGGGTGCCGATTTTTGCCCAAAGTTCTCTTGTGCAGTGGGGCGGGGCGCAAACCGGCAGTGCATATCTCAACCACTTGCATTCGGTGCTTGGCTGCTTGCGGAGTGGTCGATCGACATCGGAGACTTGCAATGGGGTGGCTGGCATTGGCAATTGGTGGTGGCGGATGTCAGCAGTCATGGGTGGCGACTCCCTCTTCCTCTTCGTGAGAAACAAATTTTTTTTCCGACACCCTAAAGTTTGTCTACTTCAAAAGAGGGAGTGGATAGATCACATTAGTATGATATTTGGGTCGGATATTTTGATCGATATTTGGGCCTAACTTAAAAAACTGACTATATCTAGACGACCGTCTAGAGAAATTAGTGACTATTTCTAAAAATCAGTGACTATTTCTAGATAGTCGCCAACCTACCTTGTAGGTCGATTAAACACAATTATTAAGGCCAATACCTATTTATTCGACTTCGATTAAAACTTAACACCCTATGACTTCCTAGTACCTAGTGCTTAGGCGCGAATTAATTTGGACTTTTAGAGCACGGATCACAACACACATGTTAGTACCCTTGTTGGCAATCACACAAATAAAAGGCATATTATACGTGATTTTTTTTCATATCTGGTCTAAACTTATAATACTTACGTATTTTAGAAGTATTCGGATTTGTACACAATTTTTATGCCTGTGGAGTTTTAAACGTGTACATTGCCATTATTATAAAATTCAAAAAAAATGTATGAAGCTTTTTTTTATATGTCCTTTCCACCGGGTTAGGAACTAAGTTCCCAAGGAAAAATTCGAACCGTGCCCATCCCCACGGGAGCCCTCCATCGTAACCAACATGCCACGACCCCTCGGACTATTAACTATTAAGTGTCACATCCGATTCCAGATTTGGTATTTCTTGAATTTCTAGAATTTAATTTTTTTGATAATGTATTCCTGTTGTATTTCTCAATATTGGTTCCTATCTTTTTATTTATAGTTATTTGTTTCTGTTGTTGAGAGAGACTATCCGAGTCTAGTAGAATACCCATTGGCATTACCATAGACCCGGTTTAGGACCTGCATGTAGAATGGATACTTGGTTCAGTTCATTTGACTGAACCTATGACTAAACCATTTTTCCTCTTCTCTTAGTATATATATGAGCTTTTCTCTCTCTCCTCTCTTTCTTCTTCTTCATTTTCATTTTTTTCTTCCTTTCTCCCTTCTCCCTCACCCCCGTGCACCTTCCCTAGCCGAACCCTAGCACTGGACCTAGTTTGGAAGAGGTCGTTGGACTCTTAGGCAAGTACATCTTGCTCAATAATGAAGTCATAAATTTTTGAATTTTTTATATATATGTTGTTTTAAAAAAAAATATTTGATGAAAAATGTTCTCCTTGAGTTGCTGATCATATTTATTTCTTGGAGTTTTGGATTTTGATGTGTAGATTTTGTAGATCTGGATTTTAAGTTTAGGATTTTTATATGTTCCATAAGCTTTTCTTGGTTTTGATATATTAAAACTTAATGTTTTCGAAAACTAGTTATTCCTTATGTTAGAGCATTTTATTTCGTGCAATTTGGCTTCTGTTTCACTTGATTTGGAGTTAAAATAAGTTTTTATGAAGAAAACAAATTTTCGATTTTTGGAGGTTTTATTGGTGGCCCATGCAGGTTTGTTTTTCAGACTTGTGGAAGGACTCATCTTGTTAGAATCTCAATCCTCTATTAATCTTTGATTGAACTCCACTTGTAACTTGTACTTCTCGCTCTCCTTAAATTCAAGCTTGCTTGACATAATTGTTTCATTCTTGTCCCTTGTTGATATCCGTGTGTCATTATCCTTCAGGGACACTCCACCTGCTCCACCTTCTGAGGATTCCATCGCTCCATCAGTTCCAGTAGTAGGCTAGAACCATATTTTGTTGTCAAGTCATAATCAAGAACAACAACCTCTCATCATCAGTCAGCTCCCCCAGTCATACTAGGCCAACCAGTTCTACTAGTTCCCTTAGCACAACCGGAGCAGTTAAGCTCGCAGGCTATGCTAGAGATGATCAAGACCATGATGGTGACACAGCAGCAACAGCAACAACAACAACAACTTTAGCTCAAGCAACAAGTGTTTCAGCTTTACCAGGAGTCTCGGCTAGAGCAAAATTGTACCATCCAACAGAGTCTTTAGATGTTGCTAGAACTCAACATGAATGGTTTGTCAGGAAAATTCTAAACAAAAGACTTGTGCTCGGATGGAGTAGGGATTGAAGAAGAACAATACCAGTCATTCAGTAAGTTAGCATATCCAGCCTGGTCCACCGCAAAAGCATCGCCAGGACATGAGTATATAGTCAGGGGACCACATCAACAAATGAGGGTCGTAAGAGGAATCGTGCACCCCCGTTAGACTCTTCATTTCAGCATCCCTCACCAGTATCAACTTTCAGTCTTTCTTATTAGTGCCTGGAGGCTCCAGTCGTATGTTCCTTCTGCAGGAAGGCAGGACACACCAGTATAACATGTCGGAGGGCTCATCATCTATGTCTTCTATGTGGAGCACCCGATCATATGATTGCTTTCTGCCCACGACTATCACCCGGACGACGAGCAGTGCCCCAGACCTCGTTACCAGAATATCATCCGCAACAGCACCCGACAGAACTAGAAGGATGTACCTATTGTGGGAAGATGGGGCATTTTAGATTAGATTGTTGGAAGAAAATGGGCGATGTTCTCACTGTTCAGCTATAGGTCATACAGTTAGAAATTGCTCGCAATTGTCGTCTCAAGAACGACCAGCTACGCCCGACATGCCATCTCAGACATTTCAGTCACCTATTTTCAAAATCTGTAGTGGTAGACTAAGATGAGTCAATACTAATAGTACAACCGTTGGCGCAGCAACCTCTACCATCTCGAGCTCAGAGGGTCAGGCAGCGCAGAGCACAGCTGTATGTGCAGTTTCAGGGGAAATTTCAGTATCCTATCCAGCATGAGGGTAGTACCTTAAGGGTTGCAGGTAGCATCTTCATAATTTTATCTCATATGTGTTTTTATTAGCCAGCCATGCGTTGGTATTATATATTGGGTTCTTGTCGATGGCCTTGTATTCTATTATGTCTGGAGTGCAACGGTTAGCTCGACTTATTTGGCGAGTGGAGGCGAGTTTCTCGTCCAACTCTTCTACCTACGTATATCGTGATACGTGATGTCTATTTTGTGCCCGACTGTGAAGGTATATCCTGGATTAGAGTCATGTTCTCGGTATAGTCGTTGGTACCGACTTACTCCTAGGCTTGGTTCTTGTCCATTTTTGTGAGTTAGCATAAGGCAAGCGAGGACGAATTCCTATTTAACTGACTCAGGGGTATATGCATCTATACTCCTCCATTCCCCCTGTGTGCTGCTTCTGTGCATTTATTCATTAGTTACTTTCTACAATTATCTTTTATTTTTAGTTACTTGCTTAGTATAATCAATTGATTTGTGATATAATTTCTTGAGCTTTCTCGTGTGTTCCAGCTCGACTAGCCTTGGTAAAATTTTGAGGACGAAATTTTTCTAAGGAGGATAGAGATGTCACACCCGATTCCAGATTTGGTATTTCTTGAATTTCTAGAATTTGATTTTTCCTTATAATGTATTCCTGTTGTATTTCTCAGTGTTGGTTCCTGCCTTTTTATTTATTGCTATTTTTTTCTATTGTTGAGAGAGACTCCTGAGACCAATAGAATACACATTGGCATTGCCATAGACCCGGTTTAGGACCCGCATGTAGAATGGATACTTGGTTTGGTTTATTTGACTGAACCCATGACTAAACCATTTTTTCTCTCCTCTTAGTATATATATGAGCTTTTCTCTCTCTCTCTCTCTCTCTCTCTCTCCTCTATTTCTTATTCTTCATTTTCATTTCCTTCTTCCTTGCTTCCTTCTCCCTCACCCCCGTGCACCTTCTTAGCCAAACTTTAGCACTGGACCTAGCTAGGAAGAGGTTGTTGGACTCTTAGGCAAGTACATCTTGCTCAATGGTGAAGTTATGAATTTTTGGATTTTTCATATATATGTTGTTTTAAAAAAATATATTAGATGAAAAATATTTTCCTTGAGTTACTGATCATATTTAGTTCTTGGAGTTTTGGATTTTGATGTGTAGATTTCTGTAGATCTGATTTTTAAGTTTAGAATTTTTATGTGTTCCATGAGCTTTCATTGGTTTTGATTTATTAAAACTTAGTATTTTCGAAAACTAGTTATTCCTTATGTGAGAGAAATTTATTTCGTGCAATTTGACTTTTGTTTCACTAGATTTGGAGTTAAAATAAAGTTTTTATGAAGAAAACAAAATTTTGATTTTTGGAGCTTTCGGCCATGGCTGAACCTGCTGTTGGAGGAGACGAAGTCTTCATGCGGCCAGCGACCTATGCGGCAGAGAGCGCTATGCAGCCCGAGAGATTTATGCGGCCTGAACTCCTTGCCGCATACTAACAACATGCGTCCATCTTGTTGGATGCAAGACTGTACATTACACAAAGTGTTCTAGAGCTATCCTTGAACTGCTTGTGTTTTCACTCGTTGAATGATTAAAAAATTCGCTAAGTCCAATAGGGGCGTTTATGCGGCAAACAGTTCATGCGGCCACGAGCTGTTTTCCTTGAACGCATGACTTTGAACTGTTTGACACATCTTTTTATTATTCTTATCTTTCCTTCCTGACACACATTTTGGCCTGTCAAATCAATCACTTTATGTCACTTCACTGATACTTCATTATTGACTCGTCACTCAGCAATTTTCCTAAGGAGTAGACTTAACCCTTAGCATGCGGCAAGTGAGTCCATTGGGTGCATGCGACAAGTGAGCGCATGCGACAATTGGGTGCATGCGGCCAGTGCATGCGGCAAGTGAGTGCATGCGGCCAGTGGGTGCATGCGGCAAGTGAGGCTAGAAATTCTTGTGTGCATTTTGTGTTCCTTTTAATTATATTCATTTAATAATTTTCTCTTAGTGATTATTGTGGTGTGCTTTCTTATGTCGATACAAGTTTACGTTACCAGACCAGTTTATGTACAATTCCACAATCCTCACGACACCGTAGAAATATTTGTGTATGAAAATCCATTGCATTTGGCATCGGACAATCAAGTGTGAGTATTGCCCAATATATCGTGAGTCACGGATACGATAACTCATGAAAAGCTCATACCCGTGATCCGTCATTCTAGGGAAGTTCTCGAGTGTCCACGACTCGAGAACTTGAAATAATTTAGTAATGATTAAACAAGATAATATTTACCTAGATCATTGGGCGGGAAGAATATTGCGCCACCAACCCTGCTAGGCAAGGGCTCCATGACTGACCAAGTTTACGCGTGCTGCGACACTACAAGTTGTTGATTATGTATTTCAGTATATACATTCCAGTATATGTTCCAGTTATTTTTCTGTTTCAGTTATGTTACAAGATCATTTACCGATAAGTTTATATTTTAAAAAAAATTAGTTTCACTTACAAAAAATCTCTTTATGTTTACAAAATCAGTTTTATTTTTTTAAAACCCTTTTTTGTTTATAAAACCAAATCTCATTTACAAAAATTCACTTATATCTTCAAAGCCAGTTATGCTTACATTATGTTGTGTTATGCTATCAGTTATCTGCTTTAGTTCTTCATTCATCATTGTTTGTGATGTGCATTATAAGTACTAGACAAGCGTACCCTTGGCCATCCAGGTTAACTACAGTGCCGGTGACAACGATATTCTTCAATGTATGTATTTGTTAGTAACTAGGTTTGTGATAACCCTAGTTAGTTAATTATAACAAGTCGTAGACATGTTTGGCCGTGCAAATGTTTGCATATTCGTTAAGCTCGCCCCTTTTAACTTATTCTTTCGGCGCGTGGTTATGGTACTAAGTTCTGCTCGGGTGAAGGTCTGCAACTCCGGTCTTTTTTTGGTTTAAGGGTTTTTGTCCCGATCCAGAGTAGTTCCTATGCCCTCTTGTCGCTCGTCGCCTTACTTTCCTTTATAGCATTTTTTTGTCATCTGTTATTCCAGTTATATTATTGAGACAAGTACATTGGTACCGTACAAGTCTCGATCAGCATTTATTTCTTTTATGTCTCTTTCTGCTTATGTTGTGATATGTTTGGTCTATCACCTCGAGCTCCTTTGTGGTACTTGTTGCTTGGGGTTCTGATCCCCACTGGTTTTGTATGGCCAGATTACCCCGAGGAGATCTAGGATCCACCGTACTTCCAGCAAGATGGCTCGCACTCGTAGGACTGCGGCCGAAGCTCGCGAGTGGATTTTCTTCCTCCATCCCTCGTAGTGTTATTCCTTTTTGTAGTGTTTTAGCAAGAGGCAGTGCTAGCCCCTTATTCTGATATCACTTCTTTTATTACAGTCAACATGATGTATATATTTAGACCATGGCTAGTATATTTGATCATGTATAATTATACTCTGCTAGTGCAGCATTTTGTATTCATTAGCTTCATGATCATATATGGTATGTAATTTGTGACGTCTTTTTTACTTTCATATATGATATACTCTTGTACTTGTGTTGATGGACTGAAATACTAGAATTTGTCGGCCTTAGGACTGACGTCATAACATGCTAGAGTTCACCTATATGTCTTCTAGATAACATTAACACATTACGGCTTACTTCGGTATTCTGCAAGGTGCTGTTGGCCATGTCAGTCCCCGTATTTATCCAGTATTCTGGAAGCGGGATGTGACATTAAGTCTGGGTCGTCTCGCACAATTCACATTGTCAAAACAAAAACAAAAAAGAAAAACTTCAAAGTTACCAAAAAAGAAAGCCAATAGTCTTGTAGCTGCTTGCAAAGTCGATCAAAGCAAAAACACTTTGGTTTCCGATCCCACTTTTTGTTTCTTTTTCCCAACAGTCAGGCTGCTGCTTGCAAGTTGCATTTGCAACAATCAAAGCGAAACCTTTTCGTTTCCCATCCCACTTTCCCTTTCTTTTCTTTATAAAATGTTCCCCCAAAGGTCCCATGCTCTAGGGTGAGCAACGGTTCGGTTCGGTACCGATTTTAAGATAATCGACAAAATCGAAAACCGTATGTTTTAAAATCGAAAACCGAACCGTTTTTACTGAAACCGAAAAAATCGAATCAATTTTTTTTTCTGTCGTAGGTTCAGTTCGGTTTATCTATCTTGCCATAGTATCATGAAATTCAGAGCATCAAAAGCTTACAGAGAACATATAGTTAAATAATGTAGACTAAGAATTGACATTTGTGAAAAATAACTCAGTGAAAATTTCTTCTCACTACTCTTCCAAGATGGAAGTTCAATCTCCTAATCTCCTACATACAAAGTAAAAGAAAATATGACATTTTCTAATTAAAATTTTGTTCCATGATGGAAGATCCATCTCCCACATATGACGTAAGTTCCATCTCCAACAGAATTTTCATAAGAGAAAGAAGAAAAAAAATATGTCCATAATGGAAGTTCGGATATGTTTTCTTTCGACATTTTACACTAACGATGGAAATTCCATGTCTCACATCCAACCTTCAGAGTTAGTTCAATGAAGAAGAATAAATTTGTATCATAACAAAATAAGATTGGAAAATCCTACAAATATTAACTAGTGACCAGTAAAAAAATGGTTCATTTTAACAAACACACAAGCCACCATCACCTCTAATACCAGAGAGAGAGAGAGAGAGAGAGCGCCATCGTGCCTGATATATACTCACTTCAGTGTCCGTGGCCGGTTTCTGTGGCCGGAGTGCTTCAGGAGAGGGAGAGAGTGTAGGAGAGCAGAAGCTTCAAGAAGAAAAGAAAGAGGCGGAGGCGGCACTGGGAGGAGGAGGAGAGAGAAAGGGAGAGTTAGAATTAGTTTCTTTTCATATATATAGTTGAGTGAGGGGTAAAGAAGTAATTAACCTATTCGATTTTCGATTCGGATCTGAAACCGAATGCCAAAACAACGTCCCGAACCAAAAAAATCGAAAATTAGTGTTTTATAAACCAACATCCGATACGTTATGTTTGAAACTGATCCGAAATGTTATTTTGAGTCGGTTCGAATCGATTTTTTTGCCCAAAACCGTTATATCCTCACCACTAACAGGCCCCAACCTCTTCTTCTTCTCACACTAAATATGATTCTTTTTGAAAGTGCATGGTGCCATGGTCAAGCAAGTAAATTGTTGATTTTGGCTCACAATTGATTTTGGCTACCACTAAGAACTTGAAAGTCCGATATATATGACGAATTTTTAGTGCCAATTTTTCTTATATAAAACGTACTAAACACGAATTAAATCTAATACGAATGTTTTTCGTTTGACGAATATTTGATCGAATTTTTTAACATATTTTATTTGTACTGTGTCGATTTATACTCGTACTTTCACTTTACCAACTTTTTTCCGGTTGACGAATTGCTAACAAGGGTTAGTACTCTATGACAATGAGCCCTTTCCTAAAAAATTCATAATTAACAACTAAACGGGTCTACAAGCACCCGAACCCGGCCCATTGACATCAAGAAAACGGATCGGACTATATAAACATAAGATCCATTCACCATGATCATTTCCCACGAGGAGCTAGCCAACCAAGCACTTCTTCATCGTTCTGCCATGGGAATTAGGGTTTTCTCCCTCCTCTTCGTCGTCTTCCTCGTTGCATCTCCGTTTTTTCAAGGTATCATCTTTCTCGATCTCTCTTTGTTTTGCTCCGATCTATCGGGATCGAGTCAATATATCGGGATTCAGATCTGGTACCGGCCAGATCTGACCGCTAGAGCGTGGTCTATGTAAGCGTGTGGTGGTTCGATCATGCGATCGTCTGCGTTGACCCGATATTTGGGGATTTTTGGAGTGTCCGTGTCGTGTCCGACGCGGACACGTGCATGTATTTAAAATTTGGAGTGGATGCTTGATGTATAAGATGGATTTATTTTATGGTTCGAGTTCATCGACTAGATCTGGCCCTCTTTAAGAGGAGAGGACGATCTATGTGCGATCATCTACTTTGACTCAAAACTTTGCGGATTACACCACGACACAGCCTGGATATGTCGACACGGACACATTACTGATTTTGGTGTGCCATGGTGTTTCTTGGAGTGTCCACACAATTTGGACACGAAGACGCACACAGGCCGATTTTGTGTGTCGGAGAGTAGAAATTATGTCTCTTTATATGATGTTTGACGTGGAAGAATGAGTTTTTACTGTTAAGATGGTTTTGGTGATGCCTAGTTTGGCATTCTTTACTAAAGGGTGTGACTGATTATTCTGTTTTTCTAATTTAGTGATGGATGCATGCGGAGTTTGGAGTAATCAGGGCCAACTTGACAATTGTTGGGGTAGTGGTTAAGAAGTGTTTTCAAAGTACCGGTTACGAGGGGTCCGGTTTTTGATGATTTAAGTAGCGACTTTTAAACCAATCCAATCCATGCTTGCTATTTCATTAACGAACGGTTCTGAAAGTTCTTAAAAGAATAAAATTACCTATATGTCTATATATAAACAAAAGCCCTTCCAAATCACTCATTGGCTATTGTCAAGTCACAATATGAAAATATTGTCATTTCAGTTTGATGTTATGGAATTAGGAATTAATGACCAAGGCAAAGACGCAAAAAGTAAAGATGAGCAAAACAAAGACGAGAAAAAGAAAATAGGGTATTATATTATTTTAGGTAGTAGTTGTAATTATGTTTTTTTGACAAGGGTATATATGAAAATAATAGTAATATAAATTCTCAAAATCTACCGATTTTGGGTGTTTATAAATGCATCCAAAGTTATACTACACTAGTTTTGGAGGTTGAACCAACGAAAACTAGTGCCTCAAAACAATTACCAAGCATGATTTTTTTAAATACTTCATAAACGGCCGGCTCAAAAACCTTCTACAACCAGTGAAAACACCATTCTGTTTGGCAATTGTTGGGGCGATGGTTATGAGGTATTTTTAAAATAGCGGTTATGAGCGGTATAAGGTGTAACACCCCGTTCCGCTCAAGCGGACTGCCGTCTCAAACGGCAATCGTGCAGCTGTCCCGACCTGCTTTGCCTCAACGAGAAGCAAAGGATATCCAGACTTGTCCCTACAGGAATCCGGCTTAGGCTTTCAGAGGCTCGCTCAGACGTATCGCTCTACCGAGGCGAATCATCGCTAAGGTGGGTGGCTACGGTGAACTTGTCTTTGCTTAGCCAGCACACATAAAATCTGGAATATTCATGCTAGTCGCTAGGTGATTCACCCCCTGCATGTTAATAAATCTAACGCACCTAGCTAAGGGAATAATCCCAACTTGTATTGCTTGCTAGAACATGGAAAATGGAAATACTACTTATATTCAGACCCTCGCATGCTAAGTCCCTAACGGCTTCATGTCACGCCCCGATCTCCCGCAGGCAATCGGCCGTTCCCGCTAGGCGGGAATCACCCTCGCCAGCGCTCCCGCGGAACGATCGCTTAACCCATCCGGGCGTGATGCCGCACGAGCGTGAGCCACGCCCGTGCAAGGCCATGGTTCATTGGCTGGCGGTTAGAGTTCTAAGCCACAGAGTCGCACAGATTGTCCGAGTGCAGCGGAGTCATGAACGTATAGGCGATCGGTAACAGGTTCACTGAGTCGGCAAATATAGCGGAAGCATAGAAACAAAGTAAAGTAATCTCTTTATTGATACGAACAAGTGTTACAGGCGGCGTATAGCCGAGATTACAAGTCGCTCAAGCCTCTCTCTCTGAACAGTAAAAGCGTGCCAAGTGGCTACAACTGTGGAATGATTTGTACAGGCGATGTTCGGGCTATATTCACAACATTATGTCTTCTATATGCGCTTCAGTCCCGGACGCACCGTTGCAAGGCTTCAGAGGGAACTCCTGGCCTTAGCACGCACGAAGGAGGCGTCCGCACCGCACGAGGTTCTCCCGCACCCTGCATACAAACTGGTGGATTATCAGTACATTGAATGCACTGGTGGGGAAGCTACTCGCCCGCTCGATAAATCCAAACACGTAATACAGGTTTCGTGCACAACTATTCAGTTGTCTTTCTAGTTGCCTTAGGATCAGTTTCATACAGATATTGAATAGCCTAACGTGTCGGCAGTGCGCCGTGCGATGTTAGAGGAAACACGGCGTGGAGCACATCCTGAATTAACAATGTTGCCTCAATGTTTGCCTTGGACAGGGAAGGAGATGGTAAGTTGGTAAGTCTCGCCGTGTTTCCTCAAACATCGCACGGCGCACTGCCCGACACGTTAGACTATTCAACAATTGCATGAAACTGATCCTAAGGCAACTAGAAAGACAACTTAATAGTTGTGCACGGAACCTGTATTACTTGTTTGGATTTGTCGAGCGGGCGAGTAGCTTCCCCACCAGTGCATTCAATGTACTGATAATCCACCAGTTTATATGCAGGGTGCGGGAGAACCTCGTTCGGTGCGGATGCTTCCTTCGTGCGTGCTAAGGCCAGGAGTTTCCTCTGAAGCCTTGCAACGGTGCGTCCGGGACTGAAGCACATATACAAGACATAATGTTGGAACATCGTCTGACCATCGCCTGTACAATCATTCCACAGTTGTAGCCACTTGGCACGCTTTTACTGTTTCAGAGAGAGAGGCTTGAGCGACTTGCAATCTCGGCTATACGCTGCCTGTAACACTTGTTCATATCAATAAAAGAGTTGCTTTACTTCAAAACTTGTGTTGCAATGCTTCCGCTATATTTGTCGACTCAGTGAACCTGTTATCAAATCGCCATGCGTTCCTAAACTCTGCTGCACTCGGACAATCTGTGCGACTTTGTGGCTTAGAACTCTTGCCGCCAGCCAATGAACCATGGCCTTGCACGGGCGTGGATCACGCTCGTGCGGCATCACGCCCGGATGGGTTAAGCGATCGTTCCGCGGGAGCGCTGGCGAGGGTGATTCCCGCCTAGCGGGAACGGCCGAAATAGCCTGCGGGAGATCGGGGCGTGACATGTTGGTATCAGAGCCTGGCTTCTACGCCTTTGGCCTTCAATTCGATATCTCTGTTTCGAAAGCTCGTTCGTGGGTTATGTGCACGCTCTCTCTCAATGCCTCGATGGGATGTTCCAACAATAAGTCTAAATACTTTCAAAATACGTTTTGAATGATATGCTTGCTTGTCTGGTTGTATGCTGTGCTGCGAGTGGCCTTTGTGCCAATCTGTGCGAACCCTTGAGAGTATCGCTAGTAGCTTGTCCGATTTTCACTAACTCTAAGTTTGGTTGAATGCATCTATTCGAGGGACGCCTTGAACTAGTGCACCATCCAAGACTTAAGAAAAGGTGAAACTCGAGTGCTGAGACTTCGCTATCACTAAGCTGGTTGACGTGTTCACGCTAGAGGGGCCCTTCGAAAGTGCGCACGATCCAGTCTAAGCGATATGCTGATTTCGAAGCTTGTTCAAGTGAATATCCAAATGAACAAGTACAACGACTTGTCTAGGATTGCCTCAACCCTAGATCACTGCTTGTCCTTAGTAAGTCTCGAGGACGAGACTTTTTCTAAGTTGGGTAGGATGTAACACCCCGTTCCGCTCAAGCGGACTGCCGTCTCAAACGGCAATCGTGCAGCTGTCCCGACTTGCTTTGTCTCAACGAGAAGCAAAGGATATCCAGACTTGTCCCTACAGGAATCCGGCTTAGGCTTTCAGAGGCTCGCTCAGACGTATCGCTCTACCGAGGCGAATCATCACTAAGGTGGGTGGCTACGGTGAACTTGTCTTTGCTTAGCCAGCACACATAAAATCTGGATGTTCATGCTAGTCGCTAGGTGATTCACCCCCTGCATGTTAATAAATCCAACGCACCTAGCTAAGGGAATAATCCCAACTTGTATTGCTTGCTAGAACATGGAAAATGGAAATACTACTTATATTCAGACCCTCGCATGCTAAGTCCCTAACGGCTTCATCTCTCGGCTTACCTTCGGGTCCGAGCAAACGTGTTTACTTATGTTCCTTAGAAACGTATGCTTGTCTGCTTGTACGTTGCCATGTTTTCATCCAAACCCCGGGAGACTACTACGTAGTCGTTTCGTGCCTGAATGAACCTGCAAGTATCCGGGACCGTTAGGTCACCAAGGCAATTCCCGAACCAGGGAATCTGCACCCTGAATGAATAAGTCACTGAATCACAGCTCGTGGAGCAAACTACTGAATCAACTGGCCTGGCAATCGATATACTACTGTGAAAAATCATGCCTGTACATTGAACATGATATGTCCTATCCTGAACTTGATCCTGTGCCTAGCCAGACCTGAATACAGACCTGCATGTCGCGGACAACTCGGAAACGAGGCACCGTTCCACGGGCGGTCACCGTGGCACTGGGGCCGACCCGATCCGGATGGAACTCTACTGTTTAGTCATCCTGTGCAAAGACGAAATGGTGTGGAGCACATCCTGTACTCTTGCTGCACCTCATTCTCGTTAGAGACTAAAATTGGTAACTCTCCTGTTTAGTCATCATGTGCAAAGACGGAATGGTGTGGAGCGCATCCTGTACTCTCGCTGCACCCCATTCTCGTTAGAGACTAAAATTGGTCCTTTATGGCTATGCCAGCGACAACTGTTCATATAGATAAGTCATCCTCGCTTAGCGGCTATCCGCGTGCGAGTCACTGCATCGTATTAATTAACGACTGAACACCTGAACGATCATGTTAAAAAGACCCTCGTGTTTGCATATGCTTGGCCTCCTGAATGCTTATACTTGTCGTGCTTGAATTAACAATGTTGCCTCAATGTTTGCCTTGAACAGGGAAGGAGATGGTAAGTTGGTAAGTCTCGCCGTGTTTCCTCAAACATCGCACGGCGCACTGCCCGACACGTTAGACTATTCAACAATTGCATGAAACTAATCCTAAGGCAACTAGAAAGACAACTTAATAGTTGTGCACGGAACCTGTATTACGTGTTTGGATTTGTCGAGCGGGCGAGTAGCTTCCCCACCAGTGCATTCAATGTACCGATAATCCACCAGTTTATATGCAGGGTGCGGGAGAACCTCGTTCGGTGCGGATGCTTCCTTCGTGCGTGCTAAGGCCAGGAGTTCCCTCTGAAGCCTTGCAACGGTGCGTCCGGGACTGAAGCACATATACAAGACATAATGTTGGAACATCGCCTGACCATCGCCTGTACAATCATTCCACAGTTGTAGCCACTTGGCACGCTTTTACTGTTTCAGAGAGAGAGGCTTGAGCGACTTGTAATCTCGGCTATACGCCGCCTGTAACACTTGTTCATATCAATAAAAGAGTTGCTTTACTTCAAAACTTGTGTTGCAATGCTTCCGCTATATTTGTCGACTCAGTGAACCTGTTATCAAATCGCTATGCGTTCCTAAACTCTGCTGCACTCGGACAATCTGTGCGACTCTGTGGCTTAGAACTCTTGCCGTCAGCCAATGAACCATGGCCTTGCACGGGCGTGGATCATGCTCGTGCGGCATCACGCCCGGATGGGTTAAGCGATCGTTCCGCGGGAGCGCTGGCGAGGGTGATTCCCGCCTAGCGGGAACGGCCGAAATAGCCTGCGGGAGATCGGGGCGTGACATAAGGGGTTCAGTTTTGGGTGTTTAAGTAGTTTTTAAACCAGTCTAATCCATGCTTGATGATTCATTAGCGAGCGGTTCTGAAAGTATTTTAAAAGAATAAAATTACCTATATGTTCATATATAAACATAATACCTCCTAAGCAAGATTATATCATTGTCAATTGTTAGGTCACAAGGAAATATTGTCACTCTCGATTTGATGTTATGTGATTAGAAATTCATGACCAACCTAAACTATTCTTATATTGTCACATCATAACAAAGACGAGAAAAAGAAAATATGGTATTAGACTTTTTATGTAGTAGTTGTAATTATGTTTTTCGATGAGGTTATAAATGAAAGAAAATAATAAAAACCCAAACACCACCGATTTTGGGTCTTTAGGGTTTTTTAAAGACGAGTAGCCGACTAAAATCAGTGCCTCAAAAAAATTACTAAGTATGGTTTTTTAAACACTTCATAAACGGTCGGCTCAAAAAATCCCAAAAATCTGTGAAAACACCATTGCCACCAAAGCAGACTATAAAGGAATATTTTGAGGGGAATAATAATGTTTTCTCTTCTTAATTTGGGGCAAATTTAGTTATTGAAGTAGCCATTTTCATACAAAGAGTGCGAAGAGTGATATTTTTATTGGAGTTTTATTGTTGAAACACTAGGCAGCTAAATATGACACTTTAGGCCCCATTTCGCAACCAAGACTGTTTGAAATTTGGAACATAATTTCTTTAGAGTTTCTATAAGCTAGAAGCTAGAGAAAGTAGTTTCACATTGGTGACATGTCAATGTTAAAAACTCGAAATAATATAGTTGTGGACCACATTTATTAGTTTCCATTATTTGTCAATTTAAAAATAATAATATATACTGGCACCTCTAGTTTCCACGAGTTTTCATTTTTTGGGATGTAGACTAAATGAGCCACTGGTATTCATTTATGTTGATGTGTCTTAAAGTCCTAAATATTGTACAAGAAACAAACAACACATCAAGTGTAAACCAGGCTTCTCCACTAGTTCTCTTATTTCTATGTTAAGTCTCCGGCTGCCACATACCCCTATGGACAGGGTTAATTTCTTACCAAGGAGCTGTATTGATGAAATTGTACTAATTGGAAATTAGTTGGTCGAGTGGCTGGCCGATGAATGTGATTGATCATGTAGGCAATTAGTCGCAATTAACCAGCAGTTTAATAAGCCACGAACCAAGCCCATAATGAAACCACCTAAGATAACACTGCAAGAGTCTAGATATGCCAAGTGTTGAATTTTCTCGGTTCATGTTATTAAATATGGGGACATTTAGCTAAAATAGTCAATGTGTTATCAGGAGAGTCAAATTAGACATGCTATGTGATCGTTCAATGTTTTTTAAAATCAGTTGGCAACTATGATAGTCACCTTAAGGAATGTGTGCTGTGAACTACATATGCTTCTCTCGAATAGCTGCTGATAGAAGGACTTTTTGTTTGTCTGTATAAGATGTTACTTTATTTATTTATTTATTTATTTATTTCTGATATCATTTATTTAGTCTTTGACTTCCACTCTTTTACTACGTTCTATTTTACTTTTGTCTCCTATGTTTTCTGCTTTTGAGCAATTAACTGCCTTTTAGTAATATACTTTTGTAATTGTTTGCAATGGTATAACTATAAACACCCAACATAGTTGAGTATATTTTAGAAGTTAACCCTAGATAAGTTGTGCACTATATTTGCACATAGATCATTGCTAATCTTAGTAAATAAACATACTTAAGAGAGTAAGTTGTACTAACACTTTAGTTACTTCTCTAGTTGTCGTGTTTTACTGGTATTTTATCATCTTAATGCATGTGCTTAGATGCAGACAATGATAGAAATTGGGAGAGAGATCTATTGATTTCAATAAATTATGCAAAGTGAGGTATAGATATGATAGGATCTAGAAGGATTGCTTCAATGCTGATGATGAATGCACCAGTTGTACTTGATAATATATTAATAATAAACAACACCTAAGAAGATGAAACATAGAGAAACCTGTAAGCTAATGAGAACACTATCATTTACAAGAAAGCAAAGTATGCATGGTAAATACAAAGGGAAAAATCTTTGACTTGTATTTAATCTATAGATCAGAAATATTTATTTTTGGTTCTTCCTCGTCTTCACAGATATGATGCATTAGTTAACCCTACTGATGTAACCTGTGGCTAAACTTGTGGAATTAGATGCCTTTTTAACACACATTAGATTCTGGTCTTGCTGAAATATTATTTGTCAATCACAAGTATGGAATTTGTTATTCTCATTGAACTTTGGAATCTCAAGCTACAAATTTGAGAATGGCATTTTATACTAAAAGCTTTTTTAGAAGTTTGTCTCCCTGGAGGATCTAAAGGTAATAGGGTTTGTATAAGATTCGTTGTGGTGGAATCAGAAGTACAATAATTGCTTGGAAGATAGTTTCCTATAATATAGTAGATATCTATGTTGTGCGGACACGGCAAAATGGTGCCTGTGTCTGTACCCGTATCCGTGTCCCTATTTGTGCAACATAGGCAAATTACACCGTACTTATTTGAAAATGTCTGTATCCTGTACACTTATTGTGTCCTTATCCGTATCTACATCAGTACTAGTGCAACATAGGTAGCTATGTTATGCACATTGAACTTTGGAATCTCAAGCCAATTAGATTGTTCAAATCTGAGTGTGACGAAGTTTATTCTAAAAGTTTTTTAGAAGTTCGTCTCCTTGGAGGATCTAAAGGTAATAGGTTTGTATAAGATTCATTTTGGTGGAATGAGAAGTCCAATCATTTAAGTTGTTCGGGGCGTCGCCTGGGCGCCAAAAAGGCATTTTTTATATAGGGTGCCTCACCCTTGTGCTTTGGCGCCCCAAAACGCCTTTGGGCACCCGGAAGATCCGTCCAGGCCCAAGCGGTGACTGGGCTGGGCGTTCTAAAAGAAATTAGGGATGCAAAATTTAATGTTCTAATGCGTGTATGCAAAATTTAAAGTCGGACTGAATTTCAAAGTTTGGTCTTTATTACAAGTGGTTGCCTGCAAATTAATGTAATGCTGCAGGCATGCAAAATTTAAAATCAGGGGAAATGGTCTTAATTACAAGTTATGTTGCATGCAAATTAATGTAAACCTTTCATATAGTGGCTTGTACAACTTAATCCATAAATCATGTTCCTAGCCAAACCAATCAACCATCAAGAGGAGAACAATTTGAAATTTCAAAGATTTGTACATCTGTCTCCCTCTTAGTGTTCTGTGGGTCGTACAGTGCAAATGTCTTTTCTAGTATTTGCAATTCTAAACCAGTCAACCATTCTGATTCTCTCTTGTACTTGGTGGTTGTGAGTTTAAGGCTGCTCAACTGCCAGTTTGGCTAGTTTATCCTGTTGTATGTGGGGTTCAATAAAAACTGCAGATCCTCCTGAACCAGTTTTCTTTACTAGAATGACATCATAGTTGATAATTCTATTTTTATGACTTCCATCTGTTTCGCTTCCAGTAGTACTTAATGTGATTCTCCTCAGTTGTACATACATCATTTGTTTTAAGCAGTATGCTATTATAACTTATAGACACAGTTTAGTTTTATTAATTAATTTGAGGTTTTGACATGAGAGACATAATTTACATAATGTATACTAGGGAGGGTACTGTTAGAGCGCCTTGACCCGACCCGTCCCGTCCCTCTAGTTTTAGATCCCACCACCCCGTCTAGCGCCTAACCCCATACAATGTAGCCAATAATTGCTTAGAAGATAGACAGTTTCCTATAGTAGTTGCTATGTTTTTAGTATCTTACCATATGGACAGTTTCCTATAGTATAGTTGCTATGTTGTTAGTATCTTACCGTACATCATACATATCTTACAATGCGTTACAATATAGTACCACTTTGTTACTTATCGGTTGATCTGATACTAGCTCATATAAGCTGATAGGTAGTATCGGCTTTTTTATTCGAGTCATCTAATGTATGCTTAATAATGTGGATTCTGAAACTAGATAGACTTGTAAAGATGAAAGAAATAAAAAGTACTTTATGAGAAAATTATATTAAATCACGTTCCTATACAAATTTAGAAGTGTATACTCTAAACTCCTAGAGTGATTGTATCATAGGATACAAGATACAATATGCAAGCAAATCGATACCTGATATAATACCCAAGTTGGCAATCTAATATAGTAATAACATAAGTTCGAAAATCTACCGTAGTGTAAAATGAGGTCAAGGAAATGGTGTAGCTATCTAGTATAAAATAATTCATATAGAAAGCTAGAGATTAAAGGAGACAGATGTTTACTTTAGAATGAGTAGGTTATGGAAATATGAAGGAATAATAAGATCTAATAGAACATCACCATCCAAGGTTCTCCCGGCAGAGCAGTCAGTTATGGAGCATTAAAAAGCTCAGTAAATGAAACTAAATGTTTTTGTTATTGACTGTCAACCCTCTGTCAACGACGTCGACCCTCTATGTTTGTGTCTAATTCCATGCCGGTTATCTAGGATCATCCAAGCATGAGAAGACCATGCAATAAAACCTAGATGTCCTATTGTCTCAGTATTTGAGTTTCAGTGTACATTATTAAATTTGTAAGTAATTTAATAAGTAGCGACCTGGGGCAAACTATTAGCCTCGAATATTTACGATTCTCATATTTATCAAATGGAGGCGTCTCTCTCTCTTATTATTAGCATTACTGGAATTCATGTACTTCTATCATGTAACAAGGTTGTTCATGTGTGCTCTCTTTTGGAGAGAAGGAGATCACAGCCTTCCTCTTTGATGGATACAATCTGTCAATAATTATATGTTCCCTCATTATTTTTTATGATATGAATTCTCAGCTGCTGTATATGCTGATACATATTGGTGGTTTTTAGTTGTTAGATGTCAATCGGATGCAAGTGACGTAGTTGTTGAAGATGAAGGAGGTGAACTTGGCATAGTTGGTGACGAAACCCAGGAATTTAGTGATGGTTCCTTCAGTTCAGCCCCTGGAATAGATACTATATGCGTTTTTCCAAAGAACTCGGCACGATGTAAGTCTTGTTCTCATGCATTCTGAGATATAGCTCTGTTTTCTTTCTGTTTTATTAGGCAGTTATGAATTATGTATACCATATCTATAACTGCAGTGGTTCCAGCTGGGGAAGAAACTGAGTTACTTGTTGGATTGCACAATGAAGGTACTTTCATTACTGACTTGCAGATTGCTTCATTTTTGCATTTGATTGAAATTTGAGTTAGCTTATTTCTTCCTTGGTTATTGTTGTCTGACTTAAGTTTCACAATTGTTTCTCTACTTTAAAAGTGATCCACATTGACAATTCTAATAACAGTATTTTATTGATGTTGGCGAAACTATTGACGATGTTGCGGTGTGATTGGTATTTAACTACTTTTCTGTTCTCTTGGATGTAATTCTGTTGTGCACCAATGTTCATGGTTTTATTTTGACAAAATTTCTCAATATCCACAAAACTGTCAATATTTGATGAAAAATGTGGGAATTTGCATCGATTATTACCACGACTTTTAGTAGAATTATTCATTTATCTTTATTAGTCATGTATAAGCATTTGTTTCATTGCCGTGATTTTCCATTTTTCAAAAAAATGTTAGCCTCAAGTGTCAAGGCAGATGAAGTCACTTGGGCTAATATTTTGTACATAATCTGCAACTACAATGGATCATGATCAACATCTCGTCTGTTGTGCATGTCTTATGTTTTCCAAGGCTTAGTACTGGAGAGTTGATAGTGCTTGATACCAGTGTAGTGTATCATCAGTATTTTTCTTATTGGAACTTAAACCATTTAGCGAACTGAATGAGGTAAATGGATTCATGCAGCTGATAGCATAAATTTCAGGTGGCTTTTTTGTTTGTAGTTAAACTTGCTATAGAGTCACGATCTTCTCATCAAACATGTCAATATGAATTGCATTAGAATAGTTTTCATATCAATGTTTGCAATTATGATAGGTTTGGAATGCATATCACATGATACTATGCATATCACATGATACTGCCTGTGAAAATGGGACCTCGAATAAAGTTAATGGTCATGCCTGCGCCGCACCATTTGTCCGGTTCCATTATCTTGGTCCATTATTAATAGATTCAAACGAATGATGAGGACATGTGCAATAGTATTAGATCTGAATGAAAAACATACTGACAATTTAAAGGGATATGTAAGGCTTGCAATCTTTTATTTTGTGGCATAAAGTGTCACAATGTCTGTTGTGATACTGGGATATTTTGTCCATATTTTAAGATTTGACCTGCCAATTGTTGATGGCACCGTAAAAAAGTTTAAACCAAATGTTCGGAGGTTACCATTAATCCTTTATTGCAGTGAGATGTATAGGAAGTTCCTGTTAATTAACCAAATTATTTTCTTAACATAATGCTTCTTATAAATGACCTTGCCAGCTGAGTAGGTAGAAATGAATGGAGAACTGGTGTAAAGAGTTATAAGTCATCCCTTAAACCATTTTGTTGTTAACATTTTCCCCTTGAAAACATACATATATGTATATCTTATGGAACTTACATCTTTGTTAAGTTTGATGGGTATATTAGTGAGGATCGACCATTATGGTACAAGGGGGTGCAAATATCAAGTTATGCTTGTAGCTAGAATCTGGAAAACTCGAACCTAAGGTATTGACTATTAGAGAAATAAGTGGGCTAGAGTTAACGACTTCTATGTGGCATATCCAAGGACTAGTGCATTTAAAGGCGGGTTTTAATGTTGAGAGAACGAGTCTCATTCAAACTTGGTCTTTCATTTTTTTCGTTGGTTTTTAGTTAGGCTTGTCATCAGACCATTTTCGCGCAGTCTTCTAAATTTGCTTGATAACTTCCAGGTGAGGGAACTTTAAATGTAATTGCTCTACGGGCTAGCATCCCTATCCCATTTGATTATCACATGCTCGTTCAAACTTGGTCTTTCATTTTTTTCCATTGGTTTTTAGTCAGGTTTGTCATGAAACGATTTTCGTGCAGTTTTCTAAATTTGCTTGGTAACTTCCAGGTGAGGGAACTTTAAATGTAATTGCTCTACGGGCTAGCATCCATCTCCCATTTGATCATCACATGCTCGTTCAGAATCTCACAGTGCAGGTGAGTGTGTACTTGTAACTATCATATGTTCTTTTGGTGGTGGTAGAAGAGATTACTAGTTGTAACATCCCAGTGTTTAAGATCATAAGCTAAAAACTTTTGGGCGTTAACATTTCTTCCCATCAGACTTGATGGGTTTATCTGTCTTATTTAATATGATCAACAAAGGAGGAATAGAGGCTCTTGCATTGTGCAAAACTAAGTCATTTAAGACTTACAAGTTGTTATAATTCTGGCATATGTGTGCTTATCTTATCGTTAAACTGGGATTTGACAATTGTTGAGCTTCAACTTATTGTATTTTTTTCCTGCGAGTAGCCTGCTAGGCATGTGATAGTTAATATTCCTGCTATTGATATTCTGTTGATAGCTGACATTTTTCCTTGTCAATGCAGGAATTTTACAATGCCTCAGTCCCGTTAAATTCTCAAGCAACGTTCCCATATAATTTTGCTGTTAGCAAGTTCTTGCAGGTATTATCTGTTTAATGCTAAACGTGTGTGTGTATATATATGCCAAAAATGGAGAAAAGTATAATTGTGAGTGTACCTTACAGTCTGAAATCCTTACATGTCTATTGACTTGCAGCCTGGCTCTTTTGATTTGGTTGGCACAATTATTTATGAGATAGATCAACATCCATATCAGACTGTATTTTATAATGGTACAATTGAAGTTGTTGAGGCTGGAAGTTTTCTCAGCATCGAGTCTGTTTTCCTTGTAACCCTCGGTTTTGCCCTTATTGGTCTTCTGGGAATGTGGGCATACGGTCAGATTCAAAACTTCACAAAGGTAACTATCGACATCACTTTTTCTTTCTGTAAGTCAGACTAGACTATCAGTGTTTAATAATTGAAGACCCAAAATACATATCGAGTGTTCTCTCTATGTGTGTGGTGTATAACTATACTATACTTTTATATTGCTATTCAAAGAGCATTCTTTCTGCCAACATCATTATCAACATTGTGTAATCCACATCTTACGTACATACATATCTGAGTGTTCTCTATATATGTGTGGGGTGTATGCTATGCTTTTTATATTGCTATTCAACCAACATCATTATCTACATTGTGTAATCCATCTTGTGTACAATCTGGTTATCTTAGCAAATAAAGTGCTCAAGTCGCTTCAAATCTTTTATCTTCACATTTATCTTGGACATATAATGGCTAAAATATGTTCTGCAACTGTTTTGCCTGTTTTTGCCAATTTTAGCTTCATTTGAACAGAAAATTAGATGTTCTCCTTTCACTGAGTTGAGCTCTCATAATTGAATACTCTACTACCCGTATGGCAGTTAGGCTGGGGGTGGGGGTGGTGTTTTAGGTCTTACCTGTGTTGGAGAGTGAAGATGTAGGTCGAATATAAGTGCTGGGCACGGTCGGACCGGGCCCAAATTTGAGGGACCCGGACCGGACCCGTTAACTGGCGGGACGGGGCGGGACGGGACGGGGCCAATTTTTTTTGGAACCGGAACGGACTTGACCCGTTCAAAACGGGTCCGACCCGGGCCGACCTGTGGGTCCAAACCATACCATCAGACTAATAATTCACAGTTCAAACTTGAACAGAACATATAAGATTTCAGTCTTCAGACTTGCATTCAGTACCAATACAGCCATACCATCATTAGAATAATATAATATGAACCACACAATTCAAAACTATAACAAAAAAATTCCATAAATTGAAAGAGAACGTTTTGGTCTGAGGGATGTGTGTGTGAGAGAGAGAGAGAGGAGTTAGAAAATGAAAATTAGGGTCGGCTGAAGAAGAAGTGAAGAACACATGAAAACATTGAAAAGAACCAAAGAAGACTTCGAAAAAATTGAACCAAAGTCAAGTTGGTAAGTTGCTCTGCTTGGCAACTAAAGTCTAAAACAAATTTTAACCCTAGTCAAAAGCACTACTTGGGCCTTCGCTGCTCGCCCGAAGCCAGGTCGGGACGGGAACCCGTTTGTTTTGGAAATAAGACTATGTTGAGTTATGTGTTAAGTTGAGTTTAGTCCCACATCGGGTAGACTAATAGTGAGAGGGGTTAGCCTCTCCTATATAATGCACTTCCCTCTCCTCTTAATGAATTAATCTATCATTTACATTCTACATGGTATCAGATCCATAACCCATCCACCTCTCTCTCTCTATCCCAAACCCTAGCTGCCACCCCCCCTTTCAGCCCCCTGCCACCCCCTCTCCCTTGCTCGCTTCCCTAGCGCCCCCTGCCGCCAGCTCTGCCTCCTCCCCTACCTCCCTGCCGCCAGCCCCCCTACCTCCCTGCCACCAGCCCTAACCCTCAGCCGCCGCCCCTCCCTGTCTGAACCCTAATTTTCAAAAAAAAATCGTATATAGAAGCCAGAGGGTAGACAATAATTTGTTTGCACAACCTATGTTCCTTCATGAGCGTATAGGGTAGACAATGATTTGTTTGCACAATCCATGTTCCTAGATTACGGTTCCATGAGTTAACAAAGAGTAGACAAGTTGCTTGTTTACGTGGATCTTTGTTTCCGTCCTACCCCGATATCCATATCAGGATCTACACAGAGAGTGGCTTGGGTTACCTCTGTGACCTGACTTGTGTGATTCCCATACGATTTCTACTTTCCATGCGCGTGTCGGTTCTGGCCACGTTAATAGCGCATCGGTAAAGTTGATGTGATTATTGGGGTTGGGGTGTGATTATTGGGGTTGAGAAGATCCAACGACAGTCGAATAAAGTGCAGGATGACTAACACTGATGCAACTAGCAGTGCTACTACTACCAGTGTTGGGAACGCATTGGCGGAACCAATTGACACTGGCACAACGATTTCTTCGATTCGACTCGTCGATCGGCGGTTGGACGGACCAGATGACTACTCAACATGGCGGAGGAAGGTTGAGAAAATACTTCGGGGAATGCGGTTGTCCAAGCATCTGACTGACAACCCTCCAGAGACGACTGATCCCACATTTGAGCAGTGGGAGACAGATGATAGTTAACTGTTTACACAGTTGATGAACCAATGGAACCATCGGTGGAGGATATGGTTCAGAACACAGACACAGTAAAAGAGTTATGGGAGGTCCTATCGACGGCGTTTAATAAAAAACGCGACTTGTCTCGTATCTACGACTCGGTCGTCGGCATCTACCAGGCGAAACATGACAAGTCTCATAAGGATTACTTCCGGGCCTTTAAGGCTATGGTCTATGAAGTTGACCGTGTATTACTTCTGACGACGGATATCAATGAAGCAAGGGCTCAACGGGAGCAGCTTAATGTCATAGCATATCTTGCATCTCTCTATCCTGTTGCAGACTTAGCTCGCTCTCATATCATTGCTGGAGCTGAGGTTCCATATCTAATGGAAGCTCATTTTTGTGTCAGCAATGGTCATCGAGACCTCTCCAAGTGATGCTCCCGCTGATCGATCTGCTCTGCGAGCCGTTCGTACTGGATTTCGTAGTGGTCGTGGTGGACGACGTGGTGGCCAGAATGTTGGTCGTGATGGTAGACGAGGCATTGGCGGTCGTGATGGATGTCGACTGCGCACATGCTTCAACTGTGGTCTACAGGGTCATTTTTAGCGGCATGTGTGGTACAATCGAAGCAGTCCTTGATTCTGGTGCGTCTGCTCACTTGACAGGCGACGCAGATATGATACGGAATTATATACCGGTTGGTCGTATGTCTAATATTACATGTGCTAACAGTGGTTCGCTGACAGTCTGTTGAAAAGGGTTTGTCCATCTTTCTTCGGGACTGTCACTACATTATGTATTACATACACCTGGAAACTCATTCAGCTTACTCTCAATTAGTCGGATTACTCGTGATATGCATTGTTCGGTAACATTCTTTCCTGATGGTTGTGTTTTTTAGGACCTAAAGACTGGAAAGACTATCGGTAAGAGGCATGTGGCTGGAGGCTTGTACCTGTTTGACGAACCTTCCTCTGTTGTCTGTGCTGGTGTGAAACTTGATTCTTTTAAGTTACACTGTCGGTTAGGATATCCTTCTGTCCAAGCACTCCAGAAAATGTAACCATCTTTAGATGCTTCGTGTTCATTTCATTGTGAGTCCTGTAGTTTGGCTAAGCATCACCGGGTTTCCTATCCGGTCGGCCAAAATAAAGTTGATTCCGCTCTTTTCGAGTTGGTGCATTCCGATATATGGGGACCTTATCCGGTTGAATTTGTGATGGGATTCAAGTACTTTATTACCTTTGTTGATGACTACTCGCGTGTCACTTTTGTTTATCTCATGAAAAATTGCTCCGAATTATTTAACATTTGGTGCAATTTTTATGCGAAAATCAAAACACAATTTGGTGTTCCGATTAAATGCGTTCGCAGTGATGGTCATGAGTATATGTCTCGTGAGTTTGTTTCACATGTCTCGGAATGACATCATCCACCAAACGTCATGTCCTTACACCAAAAAAAATGGTGTGGCTGAATGCAAGAATCGTCACCTCTTAGAAACAACGCGTGCTCTTATGTTCCAAGCACGTACTCTAAAAAGATTTTGGGTGAATGTCGTTCTTATGACTTGCTATCTAATTAATCGCATGCCGTTGTCTGTTCTTAATGGCGATACTCCTTCTCTCGGTTATATCCCAAACGAGAGCCGTTTCCATTATCTTTCCGAATCTTTGGTTGCTTGTGTTTTGTTAGGGATACCCGACCAACTCTTTTTAAACTAGATCCAAAGGCTATCCAATGTATTTTCTTTGGATATCCTAAGGATCAGAAAGGGTATCGGTATTTTTTTCCATTCTTGAAGCGGTATTTTTTTCTCTCGGGGTGTTACCTTTGTTGAAACTGAATTTCATCTACTTCCACAAACTACTGATCCAGTTCCACAAGTTTATCCAAAAGATGATTTCTTGTTGTTTCATGTTCAAACACAACAGCCTCCCGTAAGGGTGCCCTCCCCTACCGAGCCAGTCTCCCGGTCAGATGGTTCGCACACACCGGCTCTGTTGGTACCAAGATCGTCGGAACGAGTTTCGCCGATAGTGTACAGCGTCTTCATCCTCCTCTAGCTCTATTGATTAGCTCCATTGATTTGCTTCCGCCTGATCCGCCAGCTCGACCTCGTCGTACATGTCGTGATCATCCACTGTACGTTCACAATTACAAAGGGCTTGCGAGCCACAAACAATCATTGGTGGCGACTATTGATGGGATTTATATTCCCAATTCTGCAGAGGAGTGTATTAAACATCTCGGCTGATGTGCTGCTATGGAAGAGGAAATGAAAGCACTTTGGGAGAACCATACATGGAACTTGGTTGATTTACCTCATGGTAAAAAGGCACTAGGATACAAATGGGTGTTCAATATTAAGGTAAAATCGAATGGCACTCTAGATCACCTGAAGGCTCGTCTGGTGGCAAAAGGTTATTCTCAGACCTATGGTGAGAATTATTTTGAGACATTCTTTCCAATTGCTCGAATGATCTCTGTGCGCGTCCTATTGGCCTTAGTTGTTCGCTATGAGTGGTCGTTGCTACAGCTGGATATCAAGAATGCATTTCTTCATGGAGATCTTGACGAAGAAGTATATGTGGTGCAACCTCCCGGGTTTGTTGTAAGGGAGGGTAAAGTGTGTCATCTGCGGAAGACACTTTATGGTCTCAAACAATTTTCTCGTGCATGGTTTGGTCGTTTCACAAATGTGGTTACTCAGTTTGGCATGTGCCAATCAAAGAAGGATTATTCAGTATTTTACCGTCAGATATTAGTTGGGAGGATACTACTCGGTGTCTATGTGGACGATATTGTGATCACAGGAGACGACAGTCAGGGCATTGTAGAACTAAAGAAGTTTCTAGGAGAACAATTTCAAACCAAAGAATTGGGATCGTTGAGCTATTTTTTGGGCGTAGAAGTCACACGGGGTAAGCGGGACATTGTAATGTCTCAGAGAAAATATGTGTTTGAAATACTAAATGATGAAGGAATGATGTAAGCTAAGGGAGCAACCTCGTCCATGGACCCAGGAATAAAGTTACTTTCCGACGAGGGGACAATGATGACCGATCCGGATCAATATCGTCGAGTAGTTGAAAAACTCTTCTACTTGGCCATTATGACTCGTCCAGACATTTTTTTTGCCGTCAGTGTTGCAAGTAGATTCATGTCTTCACCACGAGTTCCACATTGGGAGGCAGTTCTCAGAATTCTGCACTATCTAGTTCAGAATCCGGAAAATGAAATTCGGATGGAGAATAAGTGGCTTACTTATGTTGAGTGCTTTATTGATGCTGACTGAGGTGCCAGTCTTACGGATAGACGGTCTACATCTGGCTACTCGGTCTTCATTGGCGGGAACTTGGTATCATGGAAGAGCAAGAAGCAGAGTGATCGCACGATCAAGCTCAGAAGCAGAATATCGGACAATTGCTCATGGCACAGCAGAGGTGCTATATCTGCAGCTTCTTCTACAGAAACTGGGAAAAGAAGCAGGATATAAAGCAGCAGATATGTGGTGTGATAACCATTCTGTTATTCATATTGCTACTAACCATGTATTTCATGAAAAGACAAAGCACATTGAAATCGACATTCACTTTGTCCGTGATGAGTATCAGAAAGGGATGATAAAGTTTCACCATTTGAGGACCGGCGATCAGATAGTTATAAAATCTCTTCTAGGTTCTCGGGTTCAATTTCTCTGTAACAAGCTGGATATGATTGACATCTATGCTCCAGCTTGAGGGAGGGTGTTGAGTTATGCGTTAAGTTGAGTTTAGTCCCACATCTGATAGACTTATAGGGAGAGTGGTTAGCCTCTCCTATATAATGTACTCCCCTTTCCTCTTAATGAATTAATCTATCATTCACATTCTACAAGACCCGTCCGTTCCGTTTATTTTACATGGTCCGCCTCGACCCGGCCCGTTGAAATATTAAATTTTAAGAACTGGCTTGTTTGAGCAATGTACGGTCCTAAACCCGTATGTCCAGCCCTATCGAATATTGTCAGTACTGGAAGCTTGTAGATTTACGTGCAAGGGAGCTAATAGATTAACCTCCAAAGAAGAGTGAATATTTGAGTAACTTAGCCTGGCCTCTTCTAGCTGGAACAGGAACATTAGATTTCAAGTAATTTTGAGTGCTTTGGTGATTAGATGTTATCCATGTTGGCATTACAAGGTAAAGATGGGCTTCAGTTTCATAAGAGTATTCTGCAGGGGATAATTGATAGATGCAATTAGCGGTGACATGCTCTACATTTTATGAGCCAGGTACTGTTTCTATGGTGGCATAGTCGCAAGTTCGGCATCCAAAATTACTTGGAAACTCAGATAATTTTGTAATTTCGTTAGAAACAATGGCTAAAGATATTTAAAATGTATAATATTACAAATATCTTTTTATTTTATATTAGGGCCTGTGTGTTTAATAGATATGAGACATCATGACTATTAAGAATTTATTTTGTATATTTGTCGTCTCTTAGGTTTATGACATATGTTCATACCTTCCATAAAACTTGTATAGTGTACCGGGTTTTGGCATGGCATAGGCAGAGCTTGATATTATATCCACTTCTTCAAAGTTAATTGTTCTGGCATCACCAAATAAATGTCATAATTTGAGCAAATAGCCAAATACTACTCAATAACCTAGTCTTGAAGTGTGTTGACCATATTGTTGACATGGTTTTTTGGGGGATATTTTGAGCTGATATAAACAAGGAATTGCTTTATTGTTTTTAAACTCTTCTAAAAAAATTGTAATTGCAATTGGCAACACTGCAACTGCAATTTATTGGTATCCTGTTAATATGCATATTTTTTCATGCTTTTACATTAATCTCTCACCAGAAAACACAGAGGGCTCCCAAGGTGGAAGTTGGCACAAGGGCAACTGAAGCTAACATGGACGAGTGGTTGCAGGTATTTTATCAGTTAATTGTTTCATGTCCTTGCCAATTTGTAACCACGTCTTGCTTAACCAAGAATCAGGAACCTTCTTAACAAAAAGATGATCTTTTGTGCCCTTTGTAATTGACATCAGGGAACTGCATATGCTCAATCTCTGTCATCCAAGTCCAAGAAGAAAAAGTAGACATCGACCGGTAAGCTGTAGTTTGTGACTGCAATTTAGCTTTCAAGAGGGTGAAGAGGAAGAAGAAGAAGAAGAAGATAGAAGAAGACTTTGCTTTTGGTGCAATAGATTTCAAGGTATAGGTGGGAAGAATGTGAATCTGAGTAGTAGTACTTTATTTTTCACTCCCAAGTAGGAAATGATACTAGTTCTTTTTTCTTGTAATACCTGACTTTTTTTACTGAGTTAATTCTGACACAGACTGTCAGTTGCTTAAAATGTGCGCGCTAAAGAACTTTGTTTCAAACTTCCAGTTCTGCTTCACTAGTACGCACTTTGGAAATGTTTGGTTGTTACTGTCTTCTTGATCTCAAGTTGATCATGTATGGATGGAGAAATATGCTTAATTGTAAACTTTTGGCAGGCATCAGTCAGAATATATTGTTTAAAAGTGATACGGGAATCAAAGAGAACTATTTCATTGTTGTATTGGCAATCTATCTACATTGGGTGGATGCACAATGAAACTTGAAAACTCTCTCACCTAAAGACAGGTGAAAGAATCTTGTGCATTATCCACGAAGACGAACAGGAATGATCAGGAAAAAAAAATGGTAGAGATGGTCCGAGGCTTGTGACATCTTGATTAAGCCTAACGATATTTGCTACAACAAGTTTTGAAAGATAATACTAGAATCTGTCATGAATGATATATACCGAATTATCTTGGTTGAGATTGTTTGTAGAATATAATTACTGTGCCATATTTACTGCTTGCAGTTGCTGTCAACCAGTGTTGTAGTGTTTTATGCAGAAAATGCATGGGTGAAGTTTTTGTTAATAGTAAATTACTAAATGGAGATACGTTTACCATTAATTTGTTGCTCAAAGCCAAATAAATTATAAACATGTTTATAGTCTGTACTCTTACATTCCAATATGCTTTATGTAAACTAGCCCTCGTCTTGTTCATATTATAGAATCCGACAAACTAAAAATCATGTGGTTTGGATATGGATTAACCTCAAGGTGTGTATTGGGCTGCCGGATCAACCGGGTTTGACCGGATCCGGTCTTGGGCTCAATCCGAAGAGAGCGGCGAGTCGGGCCCATGATCCGATCAGGGTAAGACCGGACCGGTCCACGGTAGGGCCGGGCCGGGCCGGTCTGGGTTTTATATATATATATATATATATATATATATATATATATATATATATATATATAATCGAGCATGTCCGGTTCAGTTTTTTATTTATTTACTTTAATATATATATTAAAGACGATCCTTAAACAAAGGCAGGTGATAAAGCAATGTATTACCCGCGTCATATGCAACGGCCGATCGACGAGCGTATGGATGGACCCTTGGTTAAATAAGAAAAGCCTCATCAACAGACTTGGACAACCTACTTAAGAACTTGTTGGATTTGAAGGCAACCTGAATGCATTCATAAAAGACGGGAAATGAGACATCACTGACCGACACATAAGCTTATGGTTCAAATAAGAGATTGGAAAAATCCACATTGAAGTAGAAGGGGATGCAGACCACTGGTCCTGGGACGGTCCTGGGCAAGGCAAGTTCAGGCACATGAAGGCATATGATCAAGTGCGGCCGAAACATCCTCAAGTGGAGTGGTCGTCAATAGCTTGGGTGAAGGATGCAGCACCGAAGATGTCACTATGCATATATAAAGCAATACGAGATAGATTACTCACCAAGGAGAGAATAGTAAAGTTTAGTATTCAAATAGCAAATGTGCTCTGTGTGCTATGTGGTAGAGAGACCGAGACATGAGATCATTTATTCTTTCAATGTTCATTCACCAATCAAATCTGGCAGCATCTTAAATCATAAATTATACCTTTCAATGGTCACGAAGGGCTTTAAGAAATTTGCGTGGAGATAAAGGCGCTGGAAAGTCGGGGAGATAACACCTATCGGAAGGTGAGACTCAGATTGTTATCGGAGGTATGACACGTATGGAGAGAAAGAAACCGCAGAGTCTTAGAATGCAATGTCACAACATTACCAGGTATAATTAATAATATAGAGTGCGATATTAAATGTATGGAAGAGAGAAGATAGTCGAGGGGGGTAATTGACACCTCAGATTCAATGAAGTACCCATTCTTATATATATATATATATATATATAT